>PVKS010024917.1:0-30501 GCA_004027875.1 Aplodontia rufa | reverse complement strand
TGTATTATATATATATATATATATAGAGAGAGAGAGAGAGAGAAAGAGAGACATTTATTTATATCTGTTGTAGATGGGAAATACAGCAGAGTCAAGAGACTAGAGTGTGGAAAAAAGAGAAAGTAAGCAATAAATGTTGCTAACATTCTTATAATTTTGCAGTTTTGTTTAGACACTACAAAATTGTGCCTAAGACATTTAATCATTAAGTTTAAAAAATAAAAAAGCAAAACATATCTGCATTGAAAACATGAAGCTAGACACTATTTCTCAAGTGTTAGAAAGATGTATGACAGTAATGTTTCATTCATCAACTGCCATTCTTATTCTCAGTTACATATATTTTTTATCATTTTGAGAGAGGGTCTTGGTAAGTTAATCGGGGCCTTGCTAAGTAGCTGAGGTTGGCTTTGAACTTGCAATCCTCCTGCCTCAGCTTCCCAACCCACAGGGATTAAAAGCTTGTGCCACTGTGTCTGGCCCCAGGCAATGTTAAGAGGATTTTAATTTTTTAAATTTTAAACTACAATGCTGGTTCTTACCTTTGTGTTTTCAAAGATGAATTTAATATTTTTATGAAGTTTCTTTGATATTTTTATAAAAGAAGTGACAAATAGCAAAGTGAAAATAAATTTCTATAAATTTCAGGGACCTCATCTGTATTCTATTTCTTTGAGCTTTTATGTTCACTGATAAGGGAGTTTGCACTAATGAATAATAATTTCACACCTGTAGTTTTAACTGCCTGCATAGTTGAAATTTTATAACTCTTTTATTATTAAAATTCAGTTCAGAAAAATATACTACAACAAATCTTCACCCACATAACAACGTTTTCATTTCCTTTAGACAGCGGTTCAACATTTCAGGTCATCATGAGTTTAGAAACTTCCAATTTTCTTTTAATTCTCAGTTGTTCCCTTTCCTGGTTCTTCAGCCTCCACCTTGTTCTTCTTACTACGATGGTGCCAGAGCAGAACACATACATGTAACTTAAAAGGCGAAGTTTCTAAAACTATGCCAGGCTGTCAAGGGGTGCTCCATTCAAATGAGCTCTCCGATGTAGGCCTGACAAGCAAGAACTAAACTGGCACTATTTGCTGAACTTTGCAAGCCTACAGGGGGCAGGATTCCACCTGGCTGGGATCTTCAACTGGAGGCAAGTCAGAAGCCAGCCTTTCTGAAATAAAATGGGCTGCAAGGGAACAGCCAAAGTGACGGCAGATTTTTTGTGTGTTCAGTGGCCGTATGGTTTTCATTATCTCATTCTCAACGAAGAATTTATCCAAAGAACAACCAAATGAAAGCAATGTGTAATCCATGTCAACCCATCCTTGGATGAATGTGCCATATTTGCTCCATTATCTAGTGGTGATTTTCTAAAGATGGGGAAAAGGGAGAGAAAGGAATGGGAAAAGTGAAGGTAGTTGAAAAAGAAGGTACAGTAGGAGGAAAAGGAAAAAAAAATGTGTCAGCCACTCAGCTGCCTCGTTATGTAGCTTCCCACACTCACTGAAGATGTAATTCATCCTGCAGGTGCAAACAGTGTTGGCTTTCGCGTGCACTCTTGACGGATGGACCGGATGCAAGTTTCCTTACCCCAGATGCTCTTTAGGAACGCTGGCAATGAGATAGGGGATTGTGTGCACCTGAATCAGCACATGCACTGAGTCTTTTTGTCTTATTTCTTAAAAAAAGAGAAAAAGTAGTGCTATGCACAGAGTAACAAAAACTAAGCAGAAGGCATTAGGTGTTCCTTTTAGTATAGAAAAACGGCCAATCTAAACACTTCTTTACAATTGCCTCCAAGGTAAATATGTCCCCACTGCCCTGGCTAGTGCTCACCCAGAAACATGTTATGGACACAATAACAGATCATATGACAATATTTTACCCTGTGACAAATCCATCTCTATGATTTCTACAGATTTTCTAAGAATTGAGGATGGATTTTCTACTATAAACTGAGAAAAAAATTCAAATCATTTGAACCAATAGCACATTAGAAATGGGAAGATCCATGCCATCTGAATCTGCTCTCTTTTCCTCCCCTCCCTGCTCCCTAGCTCCCACCAACTTCCAGGATTCCCAGATCTGAAACAAAACTGACTCTTTTCGGGTTGAAGTTCCATTGACTTTTGGCAAAATGTAACTTCCTGGTTGAAAGAAAAAAAAAACACACTTACGAAAAAAATCACAAGGCTTCTTAGACATCAAATGGGTCTTGCGAAACCACATTTTGATGAGCTAAGTGTAAATGAATCAGAAACACATGGATTAAATTTCCCTTGAAATACACATGGGTTTGAAAATTAAGGAAAAAGTGTTTAGCCAAATGTGTTTTGGGTTTCCTTGAACTGAAAACATTTGAAAAAAGTAGAGGCATTTGCTAAACCCTAATATACTGTTGTGTTTGCTCAACCCTCCTCCAAATCAATTAAATTTCCATGAGGCTTCCTCCATTCCCTTGTGGTTTGTCTTGTCACCTCTGTCTTGACACTTTATAGACCAAACTAAATTTCCATTAAAAAAATAGACTGTTGCTCATCTACTTAAAAATGAGGCAGCTATTAAAATGCCCACCAAATCAGAGACATTAAGGGATGGAAAGCCCCCATTAGGTCGTGTTCTGTCCTGAGGGTCCCAGCACATGCACTCACAGCTTGCTAGTGCTTTATCCAGTGCAGTTTTAAACATCTAGAGTGACAGGACTTTCACCACCTCCCTCTGGAGAATAGCATGCATTCTAATAGATTTTGCCATTAGAAACTCTGCCTAAGTGCGCAGTAGAGGCACAATAGTAAGTCTGAGGTTTGGGGAAGGCATTCTGGATAACTAACTCCTTCAGCATGCTGTAACTAGCACCTATAGCAAGGCTGGAGACTTACTCTAGCATTTCAACACTAAAGAATGTGTTAGAAGTGCATCAGTTTTCATTCAGAAAACAACTTGGCATAATGGTATAAAATTATGCCTGTCAGTGCAAGATGTCACTCTGCAACAAATACAGCCATTACAATAAACTATGGTAAATCATTAATATGTTGAATTACCTAACAATTTTAATTTACTATTCTTTAAAAGTATATGACTTTGAAAGTCTTATGACTTTTACAATCAGAAAATATTATCAAAACGGTGCTGACTAAACTTAAGTGCACATTGGATTTGCATGTGTAGTTTGTTAAATATCTTCTCCCTGAATCATCTTCCTTTAGCTTCCAGTATATATTTCCTTTAAGCCTCTTCACAGAAAATGAACTCATTTCCCCTTTCTGCTGCTCCTCAGGAAAGTAGTACGTTTGTGAGGAAATATTTATTCATCTTTCTCGATAGAGTAAAACCTAGCTTTCAGTACAACTAACATGTTTTCAAAGGTCTCATGGCAGAGTTTACATTAATTTGCTCTAGTTCTCATTCTACTTACAAATGAGTTATAAGGCACATAATGACTTACATGGCCTGTCATACTGCTACCACTGTGACCTTTTCAAGATTCTGCTTCGAGAATAGCTGATAGGCATACCTCTTCCACACCAGTTACCGCAACCTATAAAGCTTAACCAATGGAGTGGCAGGAAGAATCAGGTAAGGGGAAATGGAAAGCAGCGTGATCTTCTTGATTTCTCCTTTTAATCTTTCTTAAGATCTGGAGTGGCTTTCATGTTTCTCCCAACCTTTTCATTTGCTTTCAAATGACAATTTTCCTCTCCTACACTCTGACCCTCATATTATCATGCCTCCCTGTCCTACCCATTTCAATGTCAGTCATTTAAAGCGAGTCCTCTGTTGGGGTATAAGAACTCGGATCTTGGTATCTGAGCTCTTATGGCCTCTCCCTCTCTTCTGTGTTTAGTTTTAAGATTTGGGGGCAAATGTAAAAATTGTGTTGAAAAAAAATTTTTTTTTAAATTCTATATCCATTGGATTATTTCCACACTTGCTGTTGTAATTGGATATGAAGTGTCCTCCCAATGGCTCAAGCATCGAGTGTTTAGTCCACAATGCATCAGTGTTCAAAGGAGGGGTATTTTGGAAATGATTGCATCATGAAGACTCTGACCTCATCAATGCTTTTAATCCATTTGATGGATTCATAATCCAAATGGACTACTGGACAGTGATGGAAACTACAGACAAGTGAGGCATGTTTGGAAGCAACTAGGTCACTGGGGATACACCTATTGGAACCATATCTGCTCCCTGTCCCTGATCCCAGGTCTGCTCTCTGGCTGCCATGAGTTGATCTACTTTCCTCTGCCACACCCTTCCACCATGATGACCTTCCACTGTGAGTTCTGCCTCACCTCAGGCCTTGAGCATTGGGTGGACTGACTCTTAACTGAAATTTCTGAATCAATGAGCCAAAATAAATGCTTCTTCCTTTAAGTTGTTTGTGTGAGTTATTTGGTGAAATTTAAGAAAAGTTGACTAACATACTTAACTGCTTTAAACAACCTTCTCTGACCACATTTCACATACTATATAAAACTGAGCACTTGCCATTTGATTACTATGTTGTTCACACTAAAATGCTATTAGCAAATAAAGCTGGGTCATTCTCTTTTCTCAGGTGCATCAACATAAGAAGTGGTTCTACTTGACTGTTTATATTATTATTATTACAGTTTTGGCTTATTGTGACATTGTTCAGCAAGACAAATAGCGTTTATTTTCCTTTTATCTTTACCTACAAGTCAGTTCTGTGGCCCTTTAATAGCAGGTTACTCTTCTCTGAATTCTTCTAATGGTTCCTCTCCCTCTCTTGCTTAAAGGGATTGCTATTACTATTTAACAGTTTGGAATTTCTATTTTTAGAAGTACGTATTGCACTTTTAAATTCATAAATAGTTTTGAGCAGGGGAGACTAAAAACACATACACTACTGCCATTTGATAGCAATGGGGCCCCCACAAAAAGGGAGGCGAACTGTTTCTTTCTTTCCTTTTTAAAATTTTCTTGGTATTGACATGAATCCAAGCTCACTATAAGGGCAATATTTGGAATCACATCACCAAGGTCTGTATTCTACCCTGGATTTGTTAAAGTTTCTAAGTAAATGGATATTTATTTTACCATCTAGAAAATGCTTTGATTTCAGTCTCATGTTCAAAAAGAATTAATAGGCTCAGTGCTTCATACAGAGATGGATTTTGAGGTTATGGTAAGCATATGATGCACACTGCCACATCATGGCCACTAGCTTGTTTTCTTTATTATTGGCAAAAGTGAAACCAGATTCACTAACGCATGCAGGGAGATGCCTTCGGCTTACACAAACTTAGCGAAGTCTAAAAATCCATCAGATGGAGCTGATAGCAAGGCCATGCTCAACTAAGGTCAATTGTGCCTATTTACTTCTACTTTATATAATGGATCCTTTAAATAAAAGTCACTCTGTAGCTCATCTTATTAAGCACATCAGATAAGTCATTGTCTGTGAGGGAATTCAAATTCAAGATTTGTTTCTTTAAAGTGATTTTTTTCTATCTTACAAATGCATATGCCTTCCAAAGGAGATATTAATAAATCCTTGAAAGCCAACAATTTCTATGCTATGATCATTCCATAGACATTGGGAAAAAAGAGAAAATATTTATAAAGCATTTAGTGATGAGTAATTCACAAGGAAATAATTATAAATACAAGTCAAACAAATTGGCAATTGTTTGCATTTCAAATTAGAAATCACATGGAATGAAGTCTTGCTCTGATTTGCTTTATGAGCATTTTAGAGAAAGCTAGCCCTACCTACATGAGGCTCCCATGGAGGTCTAGCTGATAGAACATTATCCTGACAGTCTGGATTTCATAAAATGTCTTCTGGCTCTATCAGACCTCACTGTGTGGCCTGGTGGAATTTGCTCTGGATTTTCTGTATTTCAGTTTCCTCATCAGTGCAAATGGGAATTAAAAGAAAGAAAAAAATGTTAAAGGTATTAATAGCCAAGAATCTTAACAATTCTATAGGACCAGACCATGTTTTTCATAACAAGTATGTTTTCTCTAAAGCCACTGATGTCCTAAAGCACTTGTATGTCGGCATACTCTCTCAATTTTATATACACTTTTTAGACAATCATGAGGATCATGCATGCTTATTTAAGAGAAAAGGAAATTAAGCAAAGGAGATGACAAGACTGACCCAGGGCCACCATGGTTCTCAGCACAACTGGATCATGCCTTGCTTATAGCAGTGCTCAACAAATATTACTTAATATGATCCTACGATGTTCAACCCTGATTAGCCACAGACAGACTTCCTTTGCTTATTAACTCCTTAATTGACACTGTCAGCACCATCTGCCCACCCTATTCTGTGTGTAGCATGAGAAAGGAAAAAGGTGAAGGTATTATAACTCCGCTCAAAAGCCATGCTTAAAAGCCACAAAATATTCCAACTTAATTCCCTGATTGTGTTCTCAGCTGGTAGAACAAAGAACACAAAAATTAGCAGCTACACAGGAAGAGAAGTTAGTCTGTGCAGAGATTCATGTCAGCCCTAAATTAGTTTTAAATTAGGTATTGCCCCTCCCCCAGGTAAATCAGTGTCAAGGTATACTATTTGAAAATTCTTCTATGAGCAATGCACTTGTAATCATTTTTTGGATACATGCATTTTTCAGTTGATCTATGCATAGATAAGTCATAGAAATGACTTTCATGTAGTCAGGATAATATTCCCAGGTTTATGTGGAAAGTCAGACTCATAATTGTCCCACTTCCTGTTAACAATATCCTAGGTTTTTCACTTTCAAACAATGCATTATTGTTAATAGTTGCATAAGTCAGGATGGGTTAGTTAGATTCCACCTTTAAGCCACTAAGCCACTCAAATTACAGAGTAGCGTAAGTGCTTTTCTTTGGAGCTTCTATTACTTCATTTTGTAAATCAACCAACAAACATTTATTTAATTGATGTACCTTTCCTTTTGTAACAAATACACACTATTTTTGAATTAATGAACTTTGCTTGCCAAGAAAGATGAACTTTTACACAAAATTGACAACTATTGTCAATAGTTGAAAACAATTATCTTGTACATGGACTGCGGTTACATCACTAAACACATGAAAAACCAGCACATAAATATTTGAAATATCAGGAACCACTTCAAAAGCTAGAAGTTGTAGGTGGGTATGATGGTTCACATCTGTAATCCCAGCAACTCAGGAGGCTAAGGCAGGAGAACCATAATTGCCAGCTTCAGCAATTTAGCAAGGCCCTGAGCAACTTAGTGTTGCCCTGTCTCAAAATAAAAATTTAAAAGTGCTGTGGATGTAGCTCAGTGGTAAAACACCGCTAGGTTCAATCTCCAATATCAAAAAGTAAACAAATTAATTTTTTTAAAAAAGTTAGTTGTTGTATTTAGATGACTGTACCATAAATATAATTTAACAAATGCAATGAGCAAGGTAGTTTAACATACCATACTGAAAGGCTTTCATTCAGATCAAATTAAGATTCCTTAATTTTGTTTGTGTTTATGTCCAAATATTCTTGTACATATACAAATTAAAAGTAATAATTGTTACTGTATTGGCTCTATTACAGAACTTTGTAAATGGCTCAATGATATTAGTTGTATGTCCCTGATATCATATTTCAAATGGGCAAATTCACTCTAATAGTCTAACATTTCTTATTTATTTATTTATTTGGTACTTGGAATTGAACCCAAAGGCACTTTACCACTGGGCCCCAACTCCAGCCCTTTTTATATTTTATTTTGAGGTAGTGTCTTGCTAAGTTGTTTAGGGCCTCGCTAAATTGCTGAGGCTGTCCTTGAACTTGTGATCTTCCTTGCTTCAGCCTCCTTAGTTGCTGGGATTACAGGCATGCACCAGCATGCCTGTCTTCGTATATTTAAAAAAAAAATAATGTAAGTAAAGTTTAGGGTATAACTACCCTAAACACGGCTGAAATGAAATAAAGTTCAAAATTAAAAGTCAAAATAATTCATATTATAATGATAATAAAAGTATAGGTATCCATGAACAAAAGTGTCTTTTAAAATATTCTCAAAGTTAGAAAATCTCCAGAACACAAACTGACAGTGGCACACACATAATTTATACTTTTTTCCCCAAACTGAAAATTTCCAATTGAAATAGGAATTTGAATTTGCAACTTTTTTACACAGTAGGAATGACTGAAATACACATTTTTTTGTGATGAAACCAATAATTATTTTATTTTGTAAAAACCACCTTGGCAGGGCATAATTTTTCTTTTCATTGTCCATTAGGAAGCAGATTTTAGAAGACTGGAGCCTTGAAAAGCTGGTTTATACAGAAAACCTATGTGTTCTAAAGTGGTATTAGCATGTCTTTACACTTTTTATATCACTGTGATAAAAAATCACTGGAAAAGTTTTAATAAAGTGTTGAAAAAATGGGATAAGAATTGTCAGGTTTTGAAGCATTTTATAGAAAAAGATAATGGAAACAAATCTTGCAAGCAGAAAGAAATTAAACTGCATCTTTGCAACAGCCATGGTGACAACTAGAAACTTAAAATTAGGAAAAGTAAAAAACCATGCAAAATATTTAATTTTAAATTGTCTTGTGGCATTTTTTGATTTGTGGAGGAAAAATTTTGGAGCTCCCAGTTTTGGGGTTTTTTAAATTTTTTAATTTTTATTTTCCAGTGATACAATATAATATAGTTTTAATTGAATTCCTGTGATTTTACAAATTTAAATAATGTGAATCATTAAAAATAATATCTTAAAAGTGATATCTTATAATGTTATATAATTGAAAAATTTATGTGAATGAAATGAAAAAGATGGTACCTGTGAAAATATTTAGTTCAGGTAATGAAAATTTTTTTTGCAATTATGTTATTTTATGTTTTTAAAATGACATTATATGTATATAGAATGCTGTTGGAGTAGGACTTTAATTGTTATATATCACCTAACTTTTAAAATTGATACTAGTTTTGATATTATATCTTGCCCATTCTTTCTCACAATTCCCAAACTCATTCTGTTCTGTTTTTTTGTACATATTAAAGGAAATTAAATTTTATTATATCTTCCTTATTAGAATTTGCCTTGAATGTACCTGTTACTTTAGCATTTGTTAGGTGATAGCTTTCTAAGTTAAAAATCTGATCCCAGGCTGGGGTATATGTCAGTGGTAGAGTGCACATCCTAATATATGCAAAGTCAAGGGTTTGATCCTTGGTGCTGAAAAAAAAATTATTATCCAAATAGTAGAACTCACTGAAGGCATCAATAATCTCAAATAAAGTAATCATAAAAAGAGAAAGATTTTGAGGTAATTTTACAAAGTTAAAAGCAAAAGGCTTTTGTGATGATATTTGTACAACTTCGTAAAACTATTTAAAAACTTTGAATTAAGTACTTGAAATAAGTTCATGGCATGTGAATTTATGGCACGTGAATTATACAACAGCTCGATAAACCTTTTCTAAAAAGTGAAAATAAAGCTCATTGAGGTGGCATGCACCTTTAGTCCCAGATACTCAGAAAGCTGAAGCAGGACGATCTCCTGTTTGAGACTAGCTTGGGCAAAACAGCATCAAAAATAATAAAGAAAGAAAAATGAAAATAGATTTCAAAAGAAACAAGTAACACTATAATACAAAAAAACTAAGAAAGCTGATTAATGTTCATTTCGTTAAATGTACCAAAAATAATTATTCTACCTACATTCCTTCTTAATATTCAGTACACTGTAAAAAATAATTTCATTGTGCTGAAATGTATAGATATCTGTTTACTTCTCTGAAGGAAATTTATTTTTTGAAAGTAAATTTTGAATATGCCTATTGTTTCATAAGGAAACTCTTTGGCAATCAATACATAAACATTTCAAAACACGATATAAACATTTTCACCACCCCTTATCAGTCTTAAAAGTGTCCCATTACGGAGGACACCTGCCTTTGAGCATAGTCCTGAGATTTTCACACATAACTCTATGAGGCAGGTTATGATAGAATTATGGATGGAGATTTGAAGCAACTTTCCCAGGCCTACCTAGTTAAAGAGTGATGGCCCTGGGTCTCCAGGAAGGCGATCTGACAGCCGTCCTGGGTTAGTATACCACACAAGTGTCCTCTCGAATTCTGGGCTTTGAGGAATATGCCTGTGGCCTATATTTCTGTGCTCAGATCATCAGGCCCCATTTTCCTCTTCTGGTAGACAGATTTTTTTTTTCCTCTCAGGGATTTATTTTCAAAATATTTCTACATTGCTGTTTTACTTTATTATGTCCCATGAAAGCCTCATAATTACAGCCACATTACTTTCTGGTCCCTTTCCCTGCCCCCATATAAGCTTTTGGAGAGTTAAGAGCTATAGAAATGCCACCGGAACTGCTGCAGTTGCTACTGGGAACTGTGTGATACACATGTGACCCAGAATGTGTAGTGTGGGTGCACATAAACACTCCCACCTTAACATTGCATCACTTACCACAACTTCATTATCCAAAATCTATCATAATGAAGTGAAATCTCATAAAGATAAATTGATACCTAAACAAAAAGCGCTTTTAAATGTGCACATAGTTCCTCTTTCTCAAGAAAATATTACTTTGCTTTCCTATGTTAAACAGTGGGGGAAAATAGAGCAGGGCCAATGTCTATTATTCTAGGCTCAAGAGCTAAATTGTATGCCGGGCTGTATCTACCAGCAGCGCACATTTGCCTGTCTTAATTCCACCAGCATAAATCTTCCCCTCCATTCCTCCACCCAACATAGTTCCATTGGTAATCCTGGCCAGGCCTACACCTCATCTCCTTCAAAAGGCACATCGCTTTATTTTATATCATAGTTGTAGTCTCCTGATAGTAACATCCATTATCTTCCTACCCCTCCTTGTTCTCCTATTCAAATTCTAGTCTTCAAACGTGTGCTTACTAGCCTTCCTTCCCAATGGAACTACTTTGATGCATATAATTCAATGTGTTGAATTCCAATAACACATTTATACCCTACACTGTATAACGGAACACTGATTTGTCCACTTTTTCAGCTGTGTTTCTCAAATGGTTGATAGACACTTGGATACACTTGAAAGGGCTTCTTCTGATTCATTTTTAAGGCATTGTTTTATAAGAGGAGAGACTCAGTATTATGTTACCCTTTAGCACTAGTTATCTGCACTGTGGAATGTAGACAAGGTTCTTCTCATATTCCAGAGCATATTATAATCCTATTAAGGCACTTCCGTATGAGTCCTCCATTCCACCAGGCCTACCATGTCTCCACATCTACTCCTGTTCCTTCAAGATGCTGCCCTCAGTGTCCAATATGTTGATTTAAACAGGCAGCTACCTGGATCAGATTTCTCTAAGGAATATCAGCATCTATACATCAGAACCATACTCACTGCAGCATCTATACTATTTCTAACCTGATTTCTATAGCTATTTAGTGCTTCTTGAATTTCATTTATCTTGAGATCAGATCCATGGCAGTTTTGAAGCCTTCAGTGAAAAGGACAGAACATGAAACAGCAACAAAATTATTAAGAAATTTGAAGAAGGTACTAGAATACAGAACCATGGCCTTCATTTTGTACTCTTTTATCATTTTCCCTCTCTTCTTCCTCAAAATCAAATTAAGAACAAAAGAGTTTGTGAATGCATAGCATCTTCTTTCTGCACTGTTTGTTAACAAATGCATTTCAGGAAAGTATATCAATTCTTTTAAAGTGTGGAATTCAATAAATAATAATAGTAATAACTTACTTGTGCAATACTTTGAAAAAATCAAGATATTTTAGATTAAAAAGTTGTAAAAATAATTACTATTTATCAGTTTTATCATGAGATAATAATATAAGTAAAATATGATCATTGAATATCAGCATAGTATATGTATAGACTGGGAAATAAAATCCCCATTTTTTTTTCAGCCAAGAACCTAACTTCCAGTAGTTCAACTTGCACAATATAGAGATGTGGACTTTTGAACATCTCTATTAACACTGTCACATAAATGTTATGCTGAATGATCTATAATTTCATTTAAAACCCAAAAAGATAGAATGAAAGTATATTGTATGTTATTTATTCTAACAATGAGTCTGTTAATTTCCCTATCTCTTATCCTTTGTTGTAAGTACATATTCATGCATTCCATATTAAGTAATTATAAATATAGCTTACCATATTCATCATTTTACATAAGTGAAAGCATGACCCAACAAACTCATACATTATGTTACTTACGTGAAGCGAGCATCTGAATCATCTTGCAAGAACGAAGTCTCTGCTCTTTTCCTCTTACCAGCGCTTTGTCTTATATTACATTCACTGCACCACAGGGATTTATTTAAGAGAAGAAAGACGGAAGAAGAGGAGGGAAGGAACTCTTTGTTGCGGTAAATTTATGCACCAGTTCTTTCACCTTGTCCAACATGGTTCCTTTTTAGGGAAGAACAATTTTATTTGATCAGAAAATTATGGAGTAGAGGTCTCTTCACATTTAGTTAATTGTGCATTACTACCAAGGCAAATAATGATGATAATTTGATTTGAGTTTGAACTGTTTGAGGGAAAATATGCACTGATAAAATCTTTATGAATGTTTTTATGGTAATACGTGCAGTGTAGCCATCCCTTGCTTTTTATTTCTTTAATATATTTTGAATGTTTTTGGGGTTTAGAACCTAAGATCTCATTCATGCTAGGCAAGCACTCTACCCACTGAGCCACATTCCCCAGACAGCTTTTTATTCCTAATACAAGTACCATCTGGGTTCCTTCGGGAGAAAATACCCTATAATTATGAGTAACTCTCACCCTTCTCTGAACAGTGAACAGACTCTGCAGAAGAGATGGTTGATCTACAGAAAACAAGTTGGAGCTGAAAGAACTTACTTCAAGCTATTCCATGTAGCAAAGAAGATTTAGTTAGGAAATCTTTAGAGCCAAGAGTGCAAAGGTAGATTGTCCTCAGATTATAGAGGAAATCCTTGCCCTACTAAGGATTTGTTACTTCATTAGTAATTAAGTCAATTGGCAATTTTTCATTGGAAAAGTAAGTGTAGTATATATAAACACTAGGGAGTATCAATGCATAAGTGTACAATGGATATGGAAACCAGAAAAGAAAAAAAAATGTGAGAATCTTTATAACACCATACTCTCAAAGAACCCCAAGATTTATCTTGGTCTCTGACAAGATAAATACAGAAATACAGCTCACTATTTTAAGATCCATTACTAAGACTGAAAAATTGACAAAAGACAAGAAGAGAACCTAAAGTTTACATAAAATCAAGAAAAAGGAGGCACACATCAATACTCGCAGTGACTGAAGTATTCCAGCATTCACTGTGACAGCGTGAAAGCTGTGACCAGCTTTGCAGAGATGAGGTGGCCTAGACCAAGAGGTCCCCACTATTAGCCTTGTTCCACCATTAGCCTAACTTCAAAATAGTTGTTTTGGAGAGCAACATGAGAAGCAATCATTAAAACACCCAGATGTTGATGCTGATCCCAGAGATTCTGGCTCTGTAGGCATTTCTGGGACTGAGCAGAGAAGTCTGGTGTTACTTTGCTGCTCATGTGAGGCACCCCAGACTAAGAGATGCCACCAGGTAATAATGCCTTCTCAGATTAGTTGCTGTTCCTGAATTTTATAATTGTATTAAAATCACCAGGAGGGACTTGTTAAGATTCAGAGTCCCTGAAGAATTTATATTTCCAATAAGTTGCTAGGTGATACTGAGATTTCTAGTTCAGGGACCATAAATTTAAAAACACTTATGTAGAGTGGTTATTTTCTCAAATGCCTGTAAAACTTAAACAGGAAATATATTTGCATGAATTTGACTGAGATTAAGTTGTAAGAAATGAGAATCCTGTGGATTAGAAATAGCATTCCCAACCTAAAAGTACTTATAATATAGTTTTATAATATACCTTCTTAAAAATATTCCACTGTTCAGTTCAAAGTTCTCCCAGGAAAACTTCTATTCCTTAACTCTGTGAACTTTAAGCAAGCCTTTGTATGAATGGTGGAAATATTCATCCGTTAAACAAATACTAGTGAGTAAGTACTATATGTCAGGTACTGTTGTTCATATACAGAACACATCAGTGAACAAAGTTCTAAAAAGAAAACAAAATATTGTTGCCCTTATGACCATTATTTACAGAACCAACACATTCCTACCTACTTAATTTGCTTCAAATTAAAATAAAAATAAACGCAATGTCTACTTTATTGATTAAAATTCTGAAGAATGCAATCAGGGAATATCAATCAAAAGATTTAAGTTTTGTAGACAAAACAGAATTCTACATGCTTTAATTCAGTTAACTGCTAGGAAAAATAGTTTAAAAGTAGTCTGAAAGTTGTAGGGTAAAGTATAAAGGCTGCAATTTGAGAAATAACAAAACTGCATCCTTTATTTAATGTATGCAGATGGATTCTATCTATTAGATTGAGGAAGATGAGAGATTTTGAAATGCAAACCATGATGATTTGATACAGTTATTTTAAATCCTATCTTTACATAAAAATTGCCTGAGGAACTTTTGAAAGCCTAGCCCCAGCCCCAGGCTTTGTGTCTTTCATTACAACACCGGATTCAGACTACAAGTGATTCACAAGTGAGAATCGCTGATCTAGAAACTCATTGATTTGTTCACTTTTAAGCAAATATTTATTGTACCCTACTATGAACATTTACTACAATATATTCATGGGCTGAAGAGATATGAAATGTGTCCTCTTAACTACACAATTCTTTAGTATTTAAAATAATCATAAATATTGAGATCTCTTTCTTAGGGATTTAAGCTTTTTAATTCCTGTTCAGTGACCTGCCTTCATCATTGAGAGAGATCAGAGTAGGGATTATGTTCCTGAGTTGCCATGACTTTTGGTGACAGTTTATTTGCTGTAACACTGGAATTGCAACAAGTTGACTGAGTAAATTTTAATGCCACATGTAGCTTTCCGACATGATTTAAGAAGGTGTGCTTGAAACATACTTTATTTCAGATACACTTTCAGGTTCTCAATTATGGAGAACTAAAGTAGATACTGATGGCGCTAGCCCACTGCCCACCATGGATATGGGAGAGAAAGCGTCCACAAGGTTCTCAATAGAACTTGAAGAATTCTATCCTCAAAGTGTGAAAGAAAGGAGGGTTTCACCTGGGAGATGAAAATTGATTTTGAACTCCAGAATAAATTACCTATTTGAGGATTGCAGAAAAAGAAACGCTGCTGTAAATTTCAGATTAATTGTAGCCAGCTCTCTCTAGACTATTCATACTCAATCAGGCTTTTGATATCCTCTAAAGTGGATTTTACAAGAAACTTCCAGATTTTTTTAAGTGAAATATATTTCTAAATATTTACAAAACAAAACAAAAATGCACAGATTTCTTCAAAGAAGAAACAGCTATTTTTTTCTTTTGGACTTACTTTGAATGTGTTCTTTTTCTGTGTGTACAATAATACCATAAGATATTGTCATAGTTCCCAGTACCTGAAGAAACCCTCTAGGCCCTCTGATGAATCACCAGCCCACCTGCAGCTCTCGTTATTTCGTATGATCCAAGAGTCTCCCAGTATTGCTAAGCACCATAATTCAATCATTTCTTCCCAATGTTGCCCATTATACTCTACCTTTGATTTATATCCTTGTTGATTTGGAATCTAAATACGTATCGTGCAAGCACTGTTTTAGGTGTCTTGAGTACGTTACTTCTTCTTTTTTCTTTTTTTTAAGGGAGAGAGACAGTGAGAGAGAAAAAGAAAGAATCACTTTTATTTAGTTTTTCACTTGGCTTTCGTTGCTCCAACACTCCATTGTTTATAAGGTGCTGGGTTTCGAACCCACGTCCCTACACATGCAAGGCAAGCGCCATAACTGCTGAGCCAACACTCCAGCCCCTTGAGTACATTACTTCTAATCTTCAAATCAAATATATATGGTAGGGATTTCTGTCATATTTACAAATAGAGGAATGGAGGTGAAATAGAGAAAAAATCAACTTGTTCAAGCTTATACAGTTCCCTGCTAGGCCAGAGTTGCATGCCGGATCTGTCCCAGTTCAACACCTAGATTATTTTTCCAGTTCATTTTGCACAGGTGTTTCTCTTTCTTCTTGGTCATGTGGTGTACGTCTTTTGTTTTTGGACAAGTCTGTTATTCAAAGCATCATGTTCTTCCCAAGCCTTTTCTAAAGGTAAGCCTTCTCATTTTTCATACTATTCCCATTTATTATAGTTCATACTGTGTTTATTTTTCACCACTCCTTTCAGATGTGTCCAAGATGGTTCACAGGGCTTTCCACATCCTTCAGATGCATGTATGTGGCACCGAAATGGAGTGGCATCATTATTACCCCTATTGCAGTACAACACTCCTATTAATGCAGCCTCAGGGCCCATCAGCCTTTTTGGCAGCCACATTACCGTTGACTCCTACCGAGTTTATTGTCAACTAAATGCCTAAATGCCTTTCACACATGCTGTCGCTAAGTCATTTCACCCCTATTCCTATCTTTGCACATTTTGCTTCTAAAGCCAGGTGTAGGACCATGCAAACATTCTAATCACATGTAATTATATCAGAGTCTGCCTATCACTTCAGTATTTTCAGCATTTTTCAACTTCTTTATGCTCATGGAGCTGAGTAAAATGGGGAAAATAGGGACTCTATTTGATACTTTATCTCCTTCATACCTGAAAGCACGTAGTTTTTCAAATCTAGCCACATCATTTTCAGTCTTCATTTAATTCATTCTCAAATCTTTTAATTTAGTATGACTTGCAGCAGATCACAGGAAACCTCTGTGCAAGATGAATAAGCAAGATGGAGCTTTCAGGCTGTAGCCCCAGCTGTCCCTCTCAGTATCCTGCACTAACAAATCCTTGACAACTATGTGGATCTTGTTGTGTTCATACAGAGGATTAGAATAATTACAGAGAGTTTAAGAGTTGATGCTCAGGTAAGCAAAAAGTTATGAGTAGCTTTAAGCAATCAAACTACGCCTGGGCTGTTCACTCAAACTAAATTGTCCACACACATTAAATCCCAGGGAAAACAAAAGCCTATAAAGCCATGGGAAAATAACAGGGAATAAACGCCGTATAATAATTTTGTCACCAAAAGAATCACTACCTGCTTACAATTACATAAATATTATGTCTGGATGCACTGCAAAGTTATTATATGAGGTCAGAGATGAAAAACATTTGAAGAGAAACCAAACTTTCTGCTTTTCCTTATCCCTTGGCCTTATTCTCTCCCTTTCTCTCAAACCTTGAACAAATACTAAGTGACCTAAAAAACTAAAATAAAAAGAAAGAAATGCAAGAATGTTCCATGCCAGATAGTTTTTTATCTTCTTCCTCTAACAGCATCCAAGAAACTAAAAAGGGAAAAGTGGAGAGAGGAGGCAGATAATCAGAGTTGATTGTGAATCTGGGAAAAGTCTCAACTATGTATTGAGACTCACAAAAATGAAAGATGAAAGATCACAAGAGAGGAAATGAGTAACCATTTTGCCCATTGCCAGTGTTCTGCCCCCCATTCTTCCAGCTGCGGCCGATGCTTCAGCCGCAGCCTTCAGATTTTAGTTAGCGGCACATGCAAACATCTCAGCTGCTGTGCTTTCTGAGACTCTAGTTTGCCTTCTTTAGAATGCCCTAAAGATAGCATTCTTAGTAAACATACTGTCAGGCTGAGGAAATTTCATCAGGGGGAATGTAACCATCCTCTCTGGTAGGAAAGGCTTTTCCACCTGCAAAGTGTAAACTACTGGAAATATAAAAGTTTTTTTTTTCTTTTTGTAACATCAGCAGTCAAAAAAGAAGCGCCTGATTCAGCTCTTGAGGCACTTTTTTTCTTTTTTAACTTCTGCAGAGGACTTGATACGGTGGTCCCACGGGCGCCACTTTCAAAGTGTGTTCTTTGTGTCTAGCACAGTGCATGGCACATATGAGATATGCAACAAATATTTATCATCTGAATCTGTTGCCTATTTGTAGTCAAATTGTTGCCTCAGCTATCTAGAATGCACTGGTACCTTTGGTTTAAATAAGCATGAGCAGACATGGAGGTATTTTGTAGGCTCTTACAGTTATTGGAAGTTTCCACCATGATTTTCAGGTGTTGATTGAATTGCTCAGTCATTTCCACTGTGGTAGAGGACATCGTGCCTGAGTTTACAGAAGCTTAACATGTCCTTGAACTCTGAGAGTTTCTCAGCCAGATAACTGATAGAGGATCTGAAATCTGTATTTTTTTTAAGAGAGAGGGGGCAGAAAGAGAGAGAGAAAAAAAAAGAAAGTGAAAGAGAAAATCGATTTTATTTAGTTTTTCATGTGACTTTTGCTGCTCCTACACTTCAATGGGGCTGGGACACTTCGATGGGGCTGGGGTTTGAACTGGCATCCTCGTGCATGCCAGGCAAGAGCCATAACCATTGAGCCACTGCTCCAGTCCCTGAAACCTGCATTTTAAACAAGCACTCCTATGCTATTGCTACTGCTGACCTAGAGGTGACATTTTGAAAACCTATGCACCAATCCAACCCTGCTAAACGATAAATGAGAAACTACATGGAAGACTAGAGAGGCAACTATTTGCTCAAACAGGACTCACATGCTCCCAGATAAAGCATATGTCTATTCTTTTATTCTGTCCCTCCAGATAACTACAACACAAGGTCGAACAAAGCAGGAGAACCTAGTAAAGATGACACCATTAAATAAGGAGAGATCTTATGTGAAATTTGCAGATTAAATAAAAGATTTTACTCATTTTAATGTTCTCCAAGGGGAAGCAAGAGGTTCTATAATCTCTCTTGCTAACTTCTTCCACATCTAAAAACATTATTCAGAACATTCCTGCTACAAACTTAAGCCCATTTTCCATTGCTAATGAGGCATTTCTATATCATACTACTAAGGAGCTGATGTTGGAAAATAAATGTGTCTATGAAGTAACCACATTTAAAAAAATAAAATTGAAATAAAAATAATTAAACGCAGCCAGCTGCTTTAAGCAACCATTTCATCACATGGTGAGAAAAGTATTCAAAAGCTATCCAAAATCTGTTCCCCTCTGTTACTTCTTGCCTTATTGCTTCACCACAATGAGCCCTATCAGTTATTGAATCCATTGTCTCAATGCATTTCCTTCTTCTTTGGCCAGTTCCCTCTCAGCTCTTTCAATGAATGGAGCTATCTTAATTTATTTCTTTGTACTTATCTGGCTTTGTCCTGTTCATATCAAATTATTTAAAAAATTATATATTTAGCCACAAAGAAAAGTAAATTTCTCTTCTAGTCTCAAAGACTCAGTGTCAGAAAGGAGAATAAGAAGACAACGTACATGTTCTCAGTATATAGGAAAAAATATTTTACTCTTCCTGAGCAATTAAATCCATCACTTTTATTCTCAGCCTTTGAAATTTTAAATACATGACCCACACTACTCACAGATGTTCATCTTTAAAAGTGAAGGTGGAGTAGAGCAAAAGAAACACATGCATCTTTCTGTGTATGAGAATAAAATTTGGCTGTGCTAATCCAGAAAAACAGTGTGTATCCTAAGTGATTTACCCATTAGAAAATTCACAGTATTATGAACTAGAATTGACTTTTCTCGCTGGTGTGGTGATTTTGTTGGTTTAACTGCCCTTTTTTCTGTATGGTAGTAAAGAATTCTAACAGGATAATGCTTGCTCCCATACTTTCTGAGATGTATAAATCTGGAATAATAAATAACAATGCATAGTTCTATATACCAAACTGTCAATCTGCTCAAGGGTAAAGCAAGAACGTATCTAGTCCTTCTTTTGAATTTTCCCCTGAAACTTTTAGCATGTAAGAAATCTCAAGCTGGAATAAATAACAAAAGGTTTTTTTTTTTAAATGTATATATCCACACACATGTTTATTGTTAAAAAAGTGACAAATACTAATACTTAAATAATTTTTCCTAGTTCAGATTACCATACCTTATAGTTTGGGGCATTTTTCTGGAAGTTACTATAAAGTCAAACTTTGTTATGTATCAATATTATTTTCTGTATGTACCTGATTACATGTGCCAGCTATATTCCTAAGATAAACAGGAATACTAAGAATTTTGGTAATAAAAATCTTATTTAGATATCCTGAGCCAATGTTTTTCAAATAATTCTCAAGCAGTAAAAAGCATGTTTTTCAGTAATACTAAGCACACAAAACACACAAACACATGCATTCATATACACACACCAAAAATTTAGACAGCTATTTGAACTGAACGAAGTGTATTCTGGCATTTTGTATACTACTTTGTTGTTCAAAAAGTGTCAGTCAACCTACACTAAATTACTTTCAACACTGACTAAATTTGCAAAAATCTCATGTTTCAAATTATGGAAACTTGATATTTTTAAGAAATACTATAGTCACAATCATTTCGTACCTTGGTATATTGACTGACTTCTGATTTGTCTCTGTACCACTTGAAGGTTTTGATTCAATGGATCTTTTGAAGCTGTGCTCACCTCTATCTGGTTTAAGAAAATTACAAAATATGTACTATGAAATTGGAGACAGTGTAATATTACATGATGTTATGATTGCCTAGGATACCATTTTAAATGAATGCTTTGCAGTGGCCCTCTTGTTCGGTGTGCAAAGGGTACAACCTACAGTGTCACATACCCTGCTACCTTGTGCTTCAGTTCCCTTGGCTTATCTATACTTTACTTTCTATACACCCTAGCAGAAGTCTGAAAAAGAATCTCTAGCAATCTTTAATTCATATGATTAAAAATTCAGAAGATGCTCTTGTACGAGCTGTTAAAGTATGTTCCTAAGTTGTAATTCAGAGTTCAAACCCCAGCAAACTGAAGGTTCAGTTAACAAGATCATTCAGTGGATTAAACTGTGGCATCTGGAACGGTAGGTGGACTGTTTCATGCATGCTCATTTGCAGCAGATAAACCAAGGATGAGCAAACATATTTCATTGGAAATCTTGCTATCTAATTTGATTTTTTAAACCTACTTTCTGCAGTATGGTTTACATCCAAGTTACTTTTCTCAAATAAATCTGAGGTTTTAGAGGTATATACTTTTGCTACTCCAAACTGAAATGTGCTAATTCATTCTGTTGGGGAAACATCATAAAATAAAATAAACCCTGAATGGTAATGTTGAAATTATAAACTTCTGTGGCCTAAGTAGTGAGAAGTCAGCATTATAACATCAGTTGTCTGCTTTTGAAAAAGAGTTAGAATATCTGAGAAATCAGAATTCGAAGTCCTATCTTAGTCACCTTCTAGTGGAATGCCCTTGGGGAATCATTTAATCTTTTTATACCTCAGTGTTCTCATCAGTAAAATGAGATAAATGATAATATGATCTCTTCTGTGGGAAAAAAGTCCCTTTTCATGAGATTTCATGCTTCTAAATTTGTGCATAAAGTGATGTTGGGCTATATATCCTTGTGACTGACAGAAGAATGGAGAAAAATAAGTGATGACATAGAAAATATATTTTAACTGAAATATTCCTTCTTCCAATCCCCCCAAAATTACTTAGTGCACTGAAAAATGTAAATAAGTCTTCCACAAAAGAGAAAGGAGAAAATGGCACAAATTAATAATCTGGTTTGAAATACAGAAAACAAAAACCAGTTGAGAAAATTTCAATCAGCTTTTTCTGACTCCTAATACAGTTGCCATGCGTAGGAAAAGGAGGGAAAAAAGTTTTTAGAAGTGGATAGTATCACCAAATAAGGCAATATTATGCTTTAAAGGCACACAAGAATAGAATATTTAACTGAAAACTCAAAGCTTTGAAAGTTTTTCAGAAAAGTAACTAAACCAGCAATAACATATTTCAAATATCACTTTCAGCCAGTAAATATCAGATGCTACTGTAAACAGCACCGTGACAGAATTGGTGTATCTGCACACTAATGCCGTTAGAGTTCATACATCTTTTAAGTAATTAGTAAGCATGCATTAGGTATGCCTGATCCTCACCATCCAGTTTATATGTGTTAAAAGCTTCTCTACCTCCATGAAGATGACCCAGGTGAGGTAACCTGACAGGGTAAAAACTAAGAATATGATACGGCTCCTTGCAGAAAGGAAAGAATTTATTCAAAAACATTCATCCTGGGGCTGGAGTGGTGTGGTTCAATAGTTGGAGCACTTGCCTGGCATGAGCAAAGACCCAAATTCAAACCCCAGCACCACATACACAACTAAGTGTTGGAGACACAAAGGCCAGAGGCCAGATGAAAAAATGTAAATAAAGAATTAATTCTCTTTCTCTCTCTCTCTCACTCCCTCTCTCTAAAAATGGGAAAAAAATATTAATTCTTCCCTTGTTAGATCCAGAGACTTTTCTGCATTTTCAATTGTTCACATATCCAAATCATAGATACTGATTTACCAAAGGAAAGAGACCAATCGTACTGAGAGCTGTGGAGTCTGAATATCATAGCCTTTAGTTTCAGACCAATCCATTTGCTCAGCGAATCCTGGAAAATCACTGGCTTCCCTGATCTCCAGTTTTCAAGTCATGAAAGAGATGACTTCCACTCATGGTAGTATCATGAATTTGAATGAAGTAATACATACAATGCTTGCTACAGTGGAGTGACTCAATATGTTATTTATTAGGTTATTTTTGTCTAATATGGATCTAACAGCAACAATTTCTCAGAAAGAAAAGGAATCTTCCAAAGCATAGATGAAGTTCTCCACATTCAAACAGAATCTTTAAAGCATATAGAAATTGTATCCAGTATCCTGTAAATGATTATAAGTACTGGCCATTATGAATTGAACTATTCCTGTTAATGTGATAAGAACACATTCCAAAGGAAAAGAAGGAACAGTAATTGTACTGATGCTCTGAGCGTGAGCTGAGCAATCTTTTAGTAAATATCCGAGCAGATACTCAACAGAACCTGCATCCCAGAGGGAGGCAGGCAATAACAAATAACGTTACAAAACAATATAGTGTTCTAGGACAGTAAAGAGCAGGGGAAAAGAAACAGAGCAGAGTCATTGTGACCAGGATGTGGCAGGGAAAGATAAGCATGAAGTAAACAACTGAAGAAGGTAGAGGCACTCAGCGTCACAACTGTCTGAGAAATAGGTATGCAAAAGGTACCAAGTGGGAGTGTGAAGCCACGTCTGTCAAATACGCACTGCAACTGGATGACAAAATCAAGAGGAAAAAACCTTAGCAAGTGAGGTCAAAGGTAACAGACCAGAGAATGGCGAACCTGAGGACTTAGACCTTGCTTTGGTGGAAGTGGCAGGGCAGGGGAGGCATGTAGTGTTTTTAAGAGGAATAATGTGCAACGATTTCCTCAAGTGGGATTGATCTGGCCATTTGGGATGAGCGCTCTGTCTCTGCCGCTTGGCACTCACATATTCCAGGTATACCCGTTCCATTCGGAACTCGATCTTTTGGCTACATCATCATCCTGAACACAGTTCTCATCCTCTGTGGTATTTGAACACTCGCCGTGTTTGCCCTGAATTACGTATGCGTGTCTATCTACCGCCTTTAGCAGATTACAGGGGCATTGAGGGCAACAATTGTAGAATTTCCCATCCACATTATTAAAAATAGCATGTACTTAACATGTGCCAGATACACTGCACTCTTAAGTGCTTTTAAAGCATCATATCATTAAATCCTTTAATTTTCCTACTCCTATTTTCCTGATTAGGAAATTGAGATTCAGGCTATAAACTAGCAGAGCAGAATTTCAGAATCAAGTCTCAACTGTTCCAAAGAAATTAAACTGAACATTGGTCTGGGCCACCTTCAAATTATTCATTTTATAGATCCCTGGTACATAGTAAATAATTTGTGTGGTGTGTGTGTGTGTGTGTGCGTGTGCATGCTTAAATAGATGTAAAATTACCTGGATTAATGTATCTACTTTCCATTTGGCAGCCACAATAAAACCTTCATTAACTAAAATTAATTTAACATATCCTTCATTTAATTTGAATTTTGTTCATCTCTTGCTATAATCTGCTTTTACTGGCATGTTGCAAACCACAAAAGCACAATTTTTGCTTCTGATTTTCAATCTACATTGAGTAAAATATTAGAGATCAGGGCATAATCATCCTTGTATAGGTGATACTCATCCTTAAAAAATTATGATAACGATTAAAGGCCAGAGGATCATGTAATCCTGTACCTTCCAAAAAGCATATATATTATATTCCTCTGGCAATTCACTTGGCAATATCTTTTAAATAATATTTATAATAAATTAGAAAACATGAGTCAAACCACACATTTTTATAAAATGTTTAGCAGTCCCAAAGCCTACAGCATCTTATTTCTCAGGTGTGGCAGTTATGGTTCAGTGTCCGTGATCTGATTGCCACCTGCCCCAGTTTGCATCTGTGTGCATGAGGTCTTTATTTATGGACCAAGGAAGGCTGCTTTATGCACACATGACAGTTCCAAAATACTGGGAATTACCACACCACCACCACAAGCATTCCTTAGCCAATAATTTTGCTCAATGACTCCCTGGTGGCGGTACATAAATTTCCCAGGTCCCTTGCTTCTTGGATGGAGTCATTCTGAGGTGTGTATTTCACACATATTCCCTGCAACAGTAAACTCTGGCCATGTACTGTGATAACAGGCTTAATAAAACACTCTTTAATGGTGGATTCCACTTCCTAGGACCTCTGCCTGTGGTAAGACTCCTAGAATGGCACCTCAACTAACGTTTCCTGCATCTCCCTAATAAATCGCTTGGTTTTACATCTTCGTCTCAAGTTAGACTTCCAGAGAAACCCAAACTAAGAGAGTACTCATTCTGTTTATTTGAGTTTATACGATAATGAAGAAAAGAAGAAGCAGGCATTTCTCCTCCCTTAGTGCTATTCTCATTGGTCACAAATGTACCTTATTTAACTATTTTTATATGTGATCTCAGTAGAGAAATTAAGGTGATTGATACTTTATGTTAAGTCCCATATGGGGCATATTGAGGCTACAAATGACTATTTTAGATGTTGACCCTATCCTATCCGTGATTCAGAAAAGCAATAAACCATTTGAGTGCATGAGGCAGATTCTCTCTCATATACACACAAACACACACACAAAATAGAATTTGGTGAACACCTATGAAAAACAAATCAGGTACATGAGGACATTTCAGACTTCAAGAAGTGACAGAATGTGACAATGATATCTAAATTATAAGAATTAATTTTCAAAGCACTTTCTACACTATGAACTTTAGTCAACTATGAGACAAGTGTTATTTATACAGCAGTGATTGACACATAGATGCTATTAAATGAAATAACCCATAATCTGTATCTTATCAAAGTTTTAGAAAATTTTTCCTTATCATAAACTTATTTCTGGATAACTAAATCTTATCAGTGCTGTGTACATCTGTATTTTCAAAAAAAATTAACTTACATAAAAAATGATTTATAAAAGACTGTCTCCACCTTAATTTTCAGCTAATTATTTAACCTTCACTTACAAAGTCAGTCCAAAATTCTTAGTGAAAGATCAAGTGCAAGGCTATACCCTCAAGATCATTCCTCCATATTAAATATTTAAAATAATCTTCCTTTTAGGAAAATTGGTATTTTCTTTTTAGCAAAAATTTTCAATTTTAAGGATTGCTTTTTGGTTATTTTTATAAAAGAGAGTGAATTCTTCACTTTTATGTTCCAAGTACCTGGTAATTTTGCATAAGGCTCAATGAAATCTAGTAGCGCCAAAATTTAGCACTATCTGAAAAACCAAATCCATTTCTGAATCATGTAATTCAGTTCAAAACTAATTTTAAGGAATAGAAATTCGCCACTGCTCACTGGTGAATTTCGTATAGTATGTGTTTTTTAGACACCGGACAAACAATGTAGTTATCAAGTAAACATCAGTTAAGACGTTAAGATTTTATTAGAATTCTAAAAGTGAAAAGTAAGCCCAGCCCATGCTTGTTGTAATAACTAAGATAAACTTGCTGCTCACACTATGGTGACTTAACTTAAGCTCTTCTTTCATTCCATCAAACTGCATGGGGCAGCAGCTGGCCTTCATCTTCTGCTTTTTTTATTCTTTTTTTTTTTCTCTCTCTCTCTTTGTTTTAAGCACCCTTGGTATGTTTACTGCAGCCACATAACTTTGCCTGAGAGGGCTGGGGCTATTGCTAGGCCTGGACCACACCTTCCTCCTGCTTACCTAAAGTCCTTGTGGCATGGTTTTATAATCAATTTGCACAGTGTTGACATGAGGACATTGGCAAAAAAAAAAAAAAAAAAAGAAGAAGAAAGAAAAGAAAAAAAATCCTCTGTTTCTACAGGTGTTACGTTTTTTGCTCCTCTGATTACTAATCATTTGATTAGACGAAAACGATGTATTTTAAAGAACATTGTCCTGGCATTGCTGAGAACATGCATAGAAGGCCACGAAGGTCTACACAGCAATGATTGCACAATAACCCATTAAAATAAACATTTGCAACCACAGATAGCTGGGCTGAAATCCTGCTCTGATACAAATAACATCTGGACAACTTTTGTTTGCATCTTCCAGCATAAAACACCCTTGAGAGAAAATAGAAGGCAAGCTAAAAGACAAAGGACCACTAAAGGTTTTATTATGCTATGGGTGTGGTGCCATAAATTTGAGGGGGTTCAGGCAGGGTTGCCAAACCTGAATTTAAACAGCATGTTGTTTTTAAAAGTTGTAACACTGGTGAGGAACAATTCGGTTTTCTAACATAATTAATCCAGTGTGAAATAGAGGGACTGGAAAACATCCAATGGTTTAAAAATAACTCAATTATTTATAAGTTCCACGGTGCTATAGGATTCCACAGTAAAGAGAAGAGAGGGAAGCATCTTAGTTCTAAACATGTTGTTCTTATTCAGCAAAGGTTTGAGAAGTTAGGGAAGCAATCTAACAGTAGAAATCTATGCCTGGGGCCAAAGACACTGAATTTCCCTTGGATTATAGATCAGACTAGTGGGCAGGAAAACATTCCTTACTTTAAAATTTATACATTGCTGCTGCATATCAGTATATATTAGTAATACTGAAAGAACTGAACAATGTAAAGTGGGGTGGAAGGGTGCAGGAAAAAGGAGGGAGGGCATGGGAAAGAAAGAAAAATGAGCAGCTTTTATAAGATACTCAACACAGGCCATGAATCATACATGGCAGTGAATGGACTTTAATTTCTAATGTTGTTCTTTGATGTGAAGTAAAATAATTACAAGCTGAAAGATACTAGCAAGTATTATATTCAATATAAAGATAAAGAAATTATCCATAAATAAACCCTTACATAAAATCCTATGCTTAGGGCGGGCTCATAGCTAGCAGCTATATATTTGTGTCAGCTACAGCTGGCCACTACACAAAGGGACTGAAAGTTTGCTTTAGTAATATTAATTTCTTGAAAATATATCACAGTTATCTCAAACATATTTTGCTTTGTCCACTGCTTTTAAAAAGGGGGCAAGCTAGAGGTGACAACAGTCTCAAAGGGCTAAGCCAGAAGTTAGAAGGATTGAGTTCTAATATTTGTCTTTAAAATGCAGGGCTGGCTTTACCAAATCATTTAATTTCTTAAATTCTTCCTTTGTTTCAGCTAGAATGCCGAGATAAGAACAAGATGAAGGCAGAACTTTATTTATTCATCTGTTATATAAGCATCTACTATGAGTCTAGTATATTTCAAACAATTTATGTATAGTAATTTCTTTTAACCTTGGAAATAAACAAAATATGAAACACAAATATATCAAGTATTTACTAAGTTGAACAATCAATTTTGATGTGCTAATACCTATGATAATGAAATTAGGTATTAGTTATTTAGAAACAATTGTTGGGAGTATAAATGAATGTTTTAAAAAATCAGAAGTTACCTGATAGATAAATTTAAGTCATCTCATCATAAAAATGATTTATTTTCATTGAAGAACTGTAAGCGACAATGAATATATTGAAGGAGTATGTTGAGGGGTGTTTGTAGTATACCCAGGTGGTCATATTTATATATAACTGCTATTAAGTGAAATTGTTTTGATTGTAGTTATTGTGTTGGTGAATCATTGCTAAAAAATATATATAGTTTTTGACTAAGGGTCAACTCAATAAATAGTCTCATTGCTATCTTCTTCTCTGACATGAAGTTTCCACAGCTTTGCCACTAATTGTTTTCTTTTACTCTTATCAACTTCTACTCTGACCAATATCCAACTACCAGTGGTCTTTCACTTCCCTGTCCATAGCCAACCTATAAAGGAACAAGTATACGGAGGATACCTTGTTGACACTGATTATGCAATACCACAATGTCCTTCTGGGAATGAACCAGGACAGTACCTACTGATGAGGTCAATGTACCTGTAATGCTTGTGAAAAGAGAATGGTGGATGCTTTCAGTTCTTACTAGTAGAAAGGAAGCTATCCATTTTCCCATTCATTTAAAATAAGATTTTCATAGGAGCTGGAGAGGTGGCTCAGTGGGAGAGAACTTGCCTGGTATGCACAAGGTCCCAGGTTCAATCCCAGCACCACATATACAACTAAATAAAGGAAAAACAAAAACTAGATTAAAAAAAAAACTATCTCTCTCTCTCTTTCTCTTTAAAAAATAATCTCTTCATGTATTCATGTACTTAAAGACTACCTTGTACCAAATATGTTAGATATCAGACTAGAGAGATAATATTTTGCATTTGGGGTGTGATATATCAATGTTATATAAATAGGGACAGCACTGACCCTTTTTAAGGAAGTCAAGAATGACTTCAATGAAGACAAATCATTTCATGTGGGTCTTGAAAAGACACAAGTGAATACGTGGTGAGAAAGAGGAGAAAAAGTTTCTGGACAGAGAGAAGACATACAACACCGCATGGTAGCTGGGGAAATGCCACTGTTGTCACTGGAGAATAAAGTACAAGGAAGCATGTGACATGAGATGCATATTGAGAGAGGTTGGGACTAGCTTGTGCGAGAAGGAATGTCAGGGAGTTTATGATTAAGGCAGCGGGGGATGAAACATTACGTATGGTGTGACACAGAGGCTGCAAAGAGGCAAGTAACAGTTGCACGTTAGTTTTGAGGAAAAGATTAAGACTTGAGTTTTAGTGTGATTTGCTGCTCCTTGTAGAGTAAGTTCTAAGACCCATCTTGACAAATGAAGGAAAGATGGCAATTCAGCAGCTGTGCCTCTTTTGTCTTGCTCATCACTGTTAATCATCTATCCTCACTTTCGTTCCTGATCATGATTTACCAGCATAGATTTCCATCTCTAATGAAGAAGAAAAGACACGAATACCTGTGTTAGTCGACTTTCATTGCTGTGATCCAGATACCAGACAAGAACAATTTAGAGGAGGGAAAGTATATTTGGGCTTACAGCTCAGAGGTCTCAGTCAATTATCAGCCAGTTCTATTGCACTGGGTCCGAGGTGAGGCAAAACATCATGAAGGACCGCTCCACTCATGGCCACATGGAAGCAGAAAGAGCAGGAACCAGGGACAAGAATTAGGCTCCCCAAGGGCATGATCCCAGTGACCTCTTTCTTCCATCCACATCCCACCTGCCTACAGTTAGCACCCAATAATCCATTCTCATTATTAATCCATCAACTGTATCAATCCACTGATTAGGTTACAGCTTTAATAATCTTATCATTTTTTTCTCTGAACAATATGAGGTTTTTCTTGGGGGAGACACCACCTTACATTCAAACCATATCAAAACGCCCCCCAAGAAAAAAAATAGAAAGCCTTGAATTAGACTGAAGTTTCAGTTTGCGGACACAAGAGCTATATTCACATAAGGAAGTAAAGTGGTGATCTAGGCATTTCTCCAGATAATTCAAATGTTCTTTACTCAAAGCACCTCAGAAATTCACTTGACACATTTATCTCTATACTTTCTACAAAAGGAATTTTTTTCAACAGATCACTCCTTTGCTTTTATTTTGTTTTATGTATCTACAGACTTAATGAGACTATATGAATAAACTTTCTGGCACCTCACAGAATCAGAAATAGTTCTTCTTGAAAAAACGGAAGAAATAAAGATTATTCCAAGATGAAATGCTAGCATATGACCCACGCAGACCACCTGGAATTCTTTAAACCATTATACGCAGTAACAATTCTTCTCATGCAATGTAGCTTGCACTTCCTAATTTCTCAGGAGATATTTACTTGAACACTAGCTCTTTGTTTGCAACCGTTTTCCTGCCCTTACAAATTAATCCCCACCTGTAGTCAAAAGCTTTCATTTATGAAATCACAACAGTTTTTTAAGACATTGAATTAAGAATGGAAAACTTTATGTCATTTTGGGATGTGAGTAAAAGAAAAGAATATTTTAAATGAGCCAGACAATTATCTCATTCAGTTTTATCTTTAAAGATAAAATAATAAAGAAAATTAATTGGATGTTCCTAGAGCTTGGAGAATAAACTGTAACTGCTTTTTTTTTT
>PVKS010024916.1:10235-30602 GCA_004027875.1 Aplodontia rufa | reverse complement strand
AAAAAAAAAAAAAAAAAAAAAAATACAAACTATGAACAAAACTAAGAGTTGGTTCTTTGAAAAAATAAACAAGATCGACAGACCCCTTGCCAACCTCATTAAAAGGAAGAATGAAAGAAAGCAAATCAACAAAATCGAAGTCCAAAATGGGGATATCACCACAGACTCATCCAAGATCCAGAAGATTATCAGAACCCATTTTGAAAATCTATACTCTGCCAAGTTTGTTAACCTGGAGGACATGGACAGGTTCTTGGACATATACGACATCCCCTCTTTAACACAGGAGGACACTGAAAATCTAAACCAACCTATCACAGATAGCGAAACTGAAGCAGCAATAAAAGCTCTTCCAAAAAAGAAAAGCCCAACTGCAAATGGATATACGGCAGAATTCTACCAAACCTTCACAGAAGAACTAACACCGATTCTCTGCAAGCTCTTCCAGGAAATTGATAGAGTTCACTCCCAAACACTTTTTATGAAGCAAATATTACACTGATTGGCAAAGTGAGCCAAACCCAGAGGCTCCAGAGTTAAATGTATTCCCTCATTTGTGGAGGCTGAATCTAAATCCAGGCTTGGATCAAAGGTTGTCAAACTCATTTATTGGACCCAACAAAGGTGTAACAACACATCATCTAGGAAACCATAGATATTGGGGGTAGTGAGGAAGGACAGAGAGGAATCTAAGGAGACAAACAACATGGTTAACCCTCTGCCCTGAGAATCCAAATAATACTTATGCAATCATTTAATTCTGGAAAATTCACAATTTAAGCACTATATCGCTTGTGGGGCAAAATATAGAAGAATCAAAGACTAGGATGCGGGCAGTGTGTGGGGTAATTCTGGCTTAAGGACAAATGCATATCATATTGTTACTTTGTATGCATTTTTGACTGTATAACTCAACTCCTTAATAAAAAAAAATTTAAAAAGAGCATTCATAACAGCACCATTCAGTAGTGGAAGGAAATGGAAATATTCTAAAATCTGCTAAGAGAATAATAAATGAGATCTTTCCTACAATGGAAGAATATAGAGTAATGAATGAATTAACCACAGTTATATTTAGTAACAAGGGTTATTCTTAGAAAAAAAATAAAATGATAAAAGCCACAAACTCAAGACTATGTGTGGTCTGATTCTTATAAACTGAAAGAACAAGCAAAAACAAACAAAGCACATTGGTTAAAGAGATACTTATGGGGGGCGGGGGGGGGATTTCAAGGGAAAAAAACAAACTCAAAACTTCATATGACTAGGTACTGCAGTCAGGAAGGAGGCAGAAAGAATTGGAGAGCAGCAAAACCAGGATCTAATAGTGCATGGGTGCTCACTGTTTTAAAATATAAGCTATACAAATGTCTCATATATTCCTTTGTACATACACAATAAAAGATAAGGCAAATTAATGGGTTAAAAATGGTGAGAAGGAGTTCTATTTTTTTTTTTTAAGAGAGAGGGACAGTGAGAGACAGAGAGGAAGAGAGAAATAATTTTTATTTAATTTTTCATGTGCCCTTCCTTGCTTTAAGACTTCATTGTGTACGTCATGCTGCAGTTCAAACTTGCGTACACATGCATGCCAGGCAAGCACCATAACCGCTGAGCCACTGCTCCAGCCCAGGAGATCTATTTTTGACAAGAGGTAACTAAGTTATTTTGAACCAATCTTCCACTGAATCAAACAGAAAGCCTGGACAAATTGTTGTTTAAAAAAAATCACTTTGAAGACAATTAATAGCTACAAAAGCAGTGAGAATCTGCAGGACAAACTTTCAAAGGAGGGAAATCAAGACTTGTGCCCAGTTGGTGGAACTGCAGACTGGTACAGTTGCTCTGAAAAGCAGTGGGGAGAATCCTCAAAAAATTAGGGATGGATCCACCATAAGATCCAGTTATCCCTCTTTTGGGTATTTTCCCAGAGTCAGAATCAGCACATTACAGTGACACAGCAAAATCTTTGTTCATAGCAGCTCAATTTACAAATAGCTAAATTATGGAACCAACCCAGGTGCCCCTCAATGGATGAATGGATTCCATACACACACACACACACACACACACTATGTAGTTCTACTGATTAGAAAAAAACGATATTGTGTCCTTTGAAGGTAAATAGATGCCAATGGAAATCATGCTGAGCGAAGTTAGCCAAACCCAGAGTGTCAAGGGTTGAATTTGTGGAGGCTGGAGCTAAACCCAGGCTTGAGTGAAAGGTAGTCAAGCTCATGTATTATTAGACCCAGCAAAACATATCTAGGTCAACCATTTGATATGTAGTGGGGGAGGGGAAGGGCACAGGTGGGAAGAGGGAGGATAGAGAGGGATCTAGGGAGACAATCAACAATGTACCATACTCTTCACCCCCTGAGAATCCAAATAATACTTTATGCGATCATTTAATTCTGGAAAATTTATAATCTAAGCATTTATATCACTTGTAGGGGGCAAAATATGGAAGAATCAAGAGACTGCAATGTGGGCAATGTGTGGGTAATTCTGGTTTAAGAACATGTGCATATCAGAATTGTTACTTTATATGCATTTATGATTGCACAATAACTCAACTCCTTAATAAAAATTAAAAAAAAAAAAGTTGTGCCCAACACCGAGATCAGCTTTCTCACACAAATGATTACTAATTTTCAAGGCTGAGAATATGAACAAAAGCTTTCATCACTATCACAGTGCTGTAGGATAAAATTTTGGGCCCAATGAGTAGATGCCTTATTAAACACCCTAGACTTTTAGCTGAACAACAAATATACTCCAAACACAAAGGTGACTAGAAAAAGAAATCAGCCTGACAAAAACTAGAGCCTAGTTTCCACTTGGATGAAGTTAATCTGATGATAGCCTGCCCGTCAGAAGCAAAAGCAACTTCTCACTAGAATAATATAAACTCAAATACAGCTTCAAATTATCTCTACAACTTTTTATACAAAAAAACCCACCTAGCACTTAATCGAAAATAACAGTACACATGTTAAGACTTAACAAAAAATTCAGAGAAAAAAAATTTACAACAAGGGAAAAAAGTCACAGAAGATCCAGAAAATCAGCTTAATACACTTAAAGATGTTCAAGGATTAAACGAAGGAGAATTCTAGTGGGGAACAAAGCTATGTTAAAAGATAAGAAATTGTAGAATTGAAATACAATAAGCATAATTAAGAACTTAATGCACGAGTTTACCACAAGATTAAACAAAACTGAAGAGATAATTAGTGAACTCAAAGACCGGTCAGGAGAAACCAAAATTTGAAGCATCAGGAAGCCAGCTGACGAATGAAGAAAACGTGTGTCCAGATAGTTGAGTCACAGAAAAAAAACAAATAAAAAACTATGTTGCTAAGAAAAAACAGTGAGAGGAAAATATAACATGAAACAAATAGTAGTTGAAGAGATAAATGTCTGAAAATTATTCAAAGTATATGAAAGACCAAACCATTGATTCAAGAAATACAAAACCTAAGTAAGATATGACAAAAAGCACATCCAAACACACCACAGTAAAAGTGGAAACTAGCACACAATAGCAAAGATTAAAAGCACTCACAGCAAAAAGATTGAAAACCTGAAAAGGAATAAGACTGACAGCAGACTTTTTAAGTGAAAAGAAAATGAAAGCTAACGGAATAGTATTTTTCAAGTCATTGATGAGGTAGAACAAACCAGTTTAAAGTTCTAAATGTAGAGAAAAATACTTTAAAATATGAAGACAAAACAAAGACATTTGGGACAAACAAAAAAAGAATTCATTGGAAGCAACCCACATTAAATAAAGTATTAAAGTATATCTTTTGGAGGAAAGAAAATCATCATATAGAAAGTAATGAAAATAAAACATACAGGAAAATATGTTAGCAAATCTAAAGAAGCACTGACTGTATAAAACAAAACTACAGTATTGGTCCTGTGTAAACCAGAACACAAAGCATCAGAAAATAAAACAACTAAAGTATTCTAAGGTTCTTGTGCTGAAGTTTAAGTTTAAAACAGTGTAAATGGGGGGCTGGAGCGGTGGCTCAGCAGTTACGGTGCTTGCCTGGCATGCGCAAGTAAACCGGTTCAAACCCCAGCACCCACATACACAATTAAGTGTCAGAACAACGAAAGCCATGTGAAAAACTAAATAAAAAATTCTCTCTCTCTCTCTCACTGTCCTTCTATCTTTAAAAAACTGTTAAAAAAAAAAGTGTAAATGACGTTAACTTTTAATAAGTCAAAAGAAGATGTAATTTCAACTAAAACTACTAAAAGAACAGCAAGGTACAAAAAATAGGCCAATAAAGGGAAAATTGAAAAAAAAACTAAATTATTTTAAAATAACTTTAAACAAGATCCCAGGATAAAAGGCAATAAAAAAATTAACTCTTTCTATATACCAACAATAAACTTAAAAATTACAAATTATATGATTTACAATACCATCAAAAATATCAAGGGCCCTAGAAAATAAGTAAAAAAGAAAGATACACAAAACCTCCACCTAAAATTTTAAGAAATATTTGCAAGATAAGTTAACAGCTACTTAAGAGATATACAATCTTCATGAAGTAGAAAGCTCAGGACTACAATTACATGCTCATGGAACAGAAAGTAGCATTATAATAATGAAAACTATCTCCAATTTCAAAGGCAATCCCTATCAAAATTCCACCCAATGGTGTGTATGTGTATGTTGGGCTAGAAAGGTATATGGAGAAAGGACAAGCCAATTCTAAAATTTATAGAGAGAAATGCAGAGGTATAAGAATAGCCAAGGGGCTGGAGTGGTGGCTCAGTGTTGGAGCACTTACCTAGCATGCACGAGGATGCAGGTTCAAACCCCAGCAGCATATACACAATTAAGTGTCAAAGAAACAAAGGCCAGATGAAAAAACAAACAACTGATTTTCTCTCATTCTCCCCCTTCTCTCTTAAATAAATAATAAAAAAAGAATAGCCAAAATATAATCTTCAAGAGAGTAGTCATAGGAAGATGAAGATAAAGGAGGAAGAGAAAAGGGAGGAGTCCTAAATGACATCTGGAAAACTTGACTAATATATAACAAAACTTGTTAACAAAAATTAGGACAATATAAAAACAAAAAAATCATGTACCCATAGGTACATGATTCAGAACAAAAGTAGCAATAATGAACAGTTAGGAATCTTCATGATTTTGAATCTGACAATGGATTCTTGGAAAAAATAAACAGCACAAGCAATAGAAGAAAAACAGAAAAATTGGATTTCATCAAAATTAAAACTTTTGTGCATGATAGCATGTTATTAAGAAAGTGAAAAGACAATCTAGCAAATGGAAGAAAATATTTACAACTCAGATATCTGCTAAAGATCTAGTATGCAGAAGATACTCTTGAGATAAAATCACAAACCAATGAGCAGGCCCTAAATAGGAATGGCTAGCGGACCCACTAATGTAAATTAACTTCTCCAGCAAAAACATGAAGAAATAACACAAAGACTGTGGACACCACACCTATGAGGGGTCTTGATCTAGATCACTCCCATACCCTTTGTTAAATGAAGGAGGGCAATCAGAAAGTGGACCTACATACCTTTCTATAGAACAAAATTGCAGGATCTGCAAGAAGGACCCCACTCTGAAGACCTACAGGGAAAGTGGGATCCTCAAGTCCTGACACAATATACACTGCACCAAAATACACTAATCAACAATGGAAAACTAGTAGGTAAACTATACTATAAAACCCACTTGGAAATATACTAAAATTATCACAACAACAGGATATCCCAGAACCAAGAGAAGGCTTTGCTCTAAAAGGCCCGCACATATAACCAGAAGAAAAATCCATCCCAAAAGATGTACAAAACCCAGCAAAGGAATACAAGAAATATGAAAACACAAAGTTGTATGACACCTAAAGTTTGAAATTCACCAGCAACGGACTCCAAAGATAGAGGTAAACTACATACTGCCTAAAGAATCTTTTAAAATTACAAAAATGATCAATGAAATCCAAAACAACACAGACAGAACTGATAAATGACCTAGATTTACATATGACCTGATAAAACTGAATAAAGTGGACACCGAAAACCTAAACAGACCCAATAACTAGGAATGAGACAGAAGCACTAATATAAAGCCATCCAACAAAGAAAAGCTCAGGACCAGATAAAATCTCAGCTAAATCCTAACAGACCTTTAAAGAAGAACTAATTCCAATGCTCTTCAAATTATTACATGAAATACAAAAGGGTGGAACACTGAGAAATTCATTCTGAGGCCAGTATCACTCTCATACCAAAACCAGATGAAGACACACAAAGGAAAGAAAATCACAGCCCAAATTCCTTGTTGAAATGACATGCAAAAATTCGTAATAAAATATTAGCAGATCATATTCAACAACATCTTAAGAAGATTGTACATCATGAGCAGGTTGGTTTTTATCCTGGGTTCCATGGATGGTTTAACATATGCAAATCAATAAATGTAAGTCATAACATAAACAGAATTAAGAATAAAAATCACATAATCATCTCATTAGAGGAAGAGAAAACCTTTTATAAAATTCAGCTTCCATTCATGATTAAAAACACTCAAAAATGAAAGCATTTCATTTAAAGTCTGCAACAAGACAAGGAGGTCCACTCTAGGCACTGCTATTACATACAGTAATGGAAATTCTAGCCAGAACAACTAGGCAGGAGAAGGAAATAAAAAGGATAAAAATAGGAAAGGAAGAAATCAAATTATCACTGTTTACAGATGACATGATCCTATACTCAGAAGACTCAAAAAGTTCAGACTGCTAGAGCTAATAAGTAAATTCAACAAATAAGAGTTTATAAAAATCAACATACAAAAAATCAATGTTTCTTCATATGCCAATAATGAATCTGCTGAGAAAGAAATCAAGAAAACAATCCCATTTGCAAGACCCTGAAAGAATTATTAAACATCTAGAAATAAATCTAATCAAGAAAAGGGAAAAAAACTATAGAATACTGAAGAAAGAAACTGAAAAAGACACAAGAAAATGAAGACGTCTCCCATGTTCATGGATAAGCAGAATTAATAGTGTTATAATGTCATATTACCAAACTCAGATACTGATTCAATGTAATCCCCACTAAAATACCAATGACATTCTTCACACAACTAGAAAAAAAAGGTCCTAAAATTCATTTGGAAGAAAAAAATATCCAGAATAGCCAAAGGAATTCTAAGCTAAAAAAGCAATATGGACTCATCATAATACCTGACTAGAAAGTTATATTAGAAAGTTACGGTAATAAAAACTGCATGATATTGGCATAAAAACAGACAAACACCAATGGAAATGACACAGAGATAAACCCACACAGGTACAGTCATCCGATCACTGACAAATATGCTAAAGACATTCATTAAAGACTGCCCCCCTTTTTTAAGTTTTTTAAGGAGTTATTGTACAATCATAAAATAAAAATATGCATATATTCTTAAACCAGAATTACCCCCTCATTGCCCACACCCCAGTCTCTTGAATCTTCTATATTTCACCCCTACAAACAATATAAATATAAATGCTTAGGTTGTGAATTTTCCAGAACTGAATGTTTGCGTAAGTGTTATTTGGATTCTCCAAGGTGTAAAGAGTATGCTGTATTGTTGCTTAACTTCCTAGATCCCTCCTTTTTCTTCCTCCCCCGCCCACACACCTAGGGTTGCCCTAGATTATGTGTTGCTATGCCTTTGCTCTGTCTAATAAATGAGGTTAACTACTTTTCACACATGCCTGGGTTTAGCTCCAGGCTCCACAAATTAGTGAAAACATTTGACCCTTGATTATCCAGGTTTGGCTAACTTCCCTCAGCATGATTTCTTTCAATTGCCATCCATTTATCTTCAAAGGCCACAATATCCTTGTCTCTAATTGCTGAGTAGAATTCCAGAAAGGGGGGGGGAGGGAGGGAGGGAGAAAGAGGGAGAAAGAGGGAGAAAGAGAGGGAGAAAGAGAGGGAGAAAGAGAGGGAGAGAGTGTGTGTGTGTGTATCAATCACAGTTCTTAGATCCATTCATCCAGTGAAGGGCATGTGGGTTGGTTCCATAATTTAGCTATTGCAAATTGAGCTGCTATGAACACAGATTTTGCTGTGATGCTATAATATGCTGACAGCACTTTTTTAAACAAACGGTATGGGGAAAACTGGCTACCCACATATAAAAGAAGGAGTCTAGATTCGTATCTCTCACCCAGCACCAAAGCCAACTCAATGGATCAAAAACCAGGAAATAGACCAAAAAACTATGCAACTCCAGAGGCTTGGGAGGACAAGGTAGGAGGATTGCAAGTTAAAACCAGTCTCAGCAATTTAGGAAGACAATAAGCAACTTAGTGAAGCCCTATCTCAAAATTAAAAGGGCTAAGGGGTGTGGCTCAGTAGTTAAGTACTGGGTTCATTCCCCAGTAATTAAAAACAAAACAGTAGGCACCTCATCTGACACTATGCTATAGAGCCACAGTTACAAAAACAGCATGTTACTGGCATCAAAATAGACATGAAGACCAATGGAATAGGATAGAAGATAGAGACAAGACCACAAAATCTATAGCCATCTGATATTTGACAATGGTGCCAAAAACATAATGTGGAGAAAAGATAACCTTTTCAACAAATGGTGTTAGGATAACTGGATAGCCACATACAGAAAAATGAAATTGGATCTGTATCTCTTACAAAAATCAAATCAACTCAAAATGGATCAAGGACCAATCAGACCAGATACCTTACAACTTTTAGAAGAGAAAATTGGATCAACACTCCACCAACTTCCTTAACAAGATCCCCACAGCACAAGAATTAAAACCAAGAATCAATAAGTGGGATGCCATTAAACTAAAAAGCTTCTGCACAGCTAAGGAGTCAATTAAGAACATGAAGAGAGAGTCTACAAAATGGGAGAAAAATCATGGCCAGCTATGCTTTGTATATGCCAGGATATACAAAGAACTCAAAAAGCTTAACACAGGGTTTGGGGATTTAGCTCAGTGGCAGAGCACTTGCCTAGCATGCGCAAGGCCCTGAGTTTGGTCCTCAGCCCTGAAAAAAAAAAAAAAAAAGGAAAAAAAAAAATCCAGCTTAATACCAAATTCACAAATAACCAAATCAATAAATGGGCCTAACAGCTAAACAGAAACCTCTTACGTAAGAAATGCCAAAGTCCAATAAACATGAAAAATGTTCAACATCTCTAGCAATCAGGAAAATGCAAGTCAAGGCTTCATTAAGATTTCATCTCACCTCAGTCAGAATGGCAAAGATCAAAAACACAAACAACAATGCTGGAGAGGGTGTGGGAAAAACGGAAACCTTATACATTATTGGTGTGGCTGCAAACTAGTACAACCACTCTGGAAAACAGTATGGTGACTCCTCAAAAAATTAGGGATGGAACCACTATATGATCCAGCTATCCCAGTCCTGAATATTTTCCCAGAAGATACAAATTTGGCATACTACAGCAATACAGTTTCATCAATGTTCAGAGCAACACAATTCACAAATAGCTACATTTTGGAATCAACCCAGATGCCCACCACTGGATAAATGGATCAAGAAACTGTGATATATATGTGTATATATACACATACACACACACAGATACACACACACACATACACATAATGGAATTCTACTCAGTCATTAAAAAAAAAAATCATTGCCTTTGCTGGTAAATGGATGCAGATGGAGAAAATCATGCTGAGGGAAATTAGCCAAACCCAGAAACTCAAGGGCTAAATGTTTTCTCTCACATGTGGAAGGTAGAATATAGGAAAAAATGAGAGAACAATAAGTTTAGACAACAGACTCATCAAACAGGGATTACCAATTGAACTGGGGACAACCTCTCAGACTGGGGGGGATTAGGGCGTAAAGAGAAGATATGTTGTATGCATGTATGGAAGTGTAACAAACCCCTTCAATAAGCAAAACTATAATGAAAAATAAAATCTTGCTCAAAAAAAAAAAACAACAACAAAGAAGAAACACAGGGACAACACTCTAACATATAGGTACAGGCAAAAACTTCATCAATCGAACTCCTAAAGTTCAGATAATATCACAGGGAGTTAATAAATTGGACGGTATCAAATTAAAAAGCTTCTGCACAACAAAGGAAACAATCTATAGAATGGGAGAAAATCTTGGGCAGCTATTCTTCTGACAAAGGATTAATATCCAGAATATATTTAAAAAACAAAAAATTTAACACCAAAAAACAAAACAAAATAACCCGATTAATAAATGGACAACTGAACAAAACAGATACTTCTCAAAAGAAGAAATGGAGCTGTGCACACCTGTAAACACAGGCTGAGGCAGGAGGATTCCAAGTTCAAGGCCAGCCTTAGCAACTTACTGAGGTCCTGCTTCAAAAAAAAAAAAAGTGCTGGGGATGTAGCTCAGTGGCAAAACTACAGGTGTTTACCCCTCCCCACAAAAAAGCAACAGCAACAATGTTTCGGAATCTTTAGCAATTAGGCAAATGCATATCAAAACCACACTCAGATTTCATCTCACTCCAATTAAAATAGCAGGTATCAAGAATACAAACAATAATAAATGCTGGAGAGGATGTGGAGGGAAGGAAATTTTTACACTGTTGGTGGGACTATAAATTAGTATAACCACTATGGAAACTGGTATGGAGATTTCCTCAAAAGACTAGAAATGGAATCGCCATATGATCCAGATTTACCACTCTCGTCAGTATTTATTCTAAAGAATTAAAGACATCACATTATAGAATACTTGCATACCCATGTTTATAACAGCAAAATTTACAGGAGTCAAACTATAGAACTGGCGGCTTAGGTCTTTATCAACTTATGAAGGGATAAAAAAAATTGGCATTTATATACAATGGAGTTTTATTCAGCCATAAAGAAGAATGAAATTATATCATCTGCAGGATGGAATGTAAGAATGTTAAACAAAATGACCCATACTCAAAAAGTCAAAAGTTACATGCTTTCTTATATTGAAACTAGTGAGGCGAAAGGAAAGAAAGGTGGGGGAAATGTCATGAATATAAAAGGGAAACCATCAGAGTAGAGGAAAAGGAAGGGTGAACTAAGAGGGAAGGGAAAGAGAATATGCTGGGGAATGATATCAGCCAACTTATATTGTTATATTGTGTGTATATATGAACATATAACAATGAATCTCACTGTAATACATAATTTAATTTCCAATAAAAGATGGAAAATAAAAATGATGTGTCTATATATATATATATATGAAAAAGCACCCAAGAACATGCCATTACTTGCTCATAAAATGAATACAATGTAAGACTGATGCATTTAATAGAAAAGAGGAAATGATACAACTAGAACTTTCATTCAGTACAGGCAGATTATTGTACAATCGTTTTGAAAAACTATTTGGCAAAATCTGCCAAATCTGAATTCATACTACCCTGTGGCAGAGCAACCACATCCCCAAGAAAGGCCCATATCAGGGTCCAAAAATATACTTAATAACCTCAGAATTTAACACTGGAAATCATCTAAATGTGTGACAAAAGAACAGGTACCCTGTGGTATATACAAACAATACTATATAATACAGCAATGAAAATGAACAACTACTATGTGTAATAACATAACTGACCTCAAGAACATAATATGTGAAGCAAGTCACATAAGGAATTTACTCTGTAGTTAGGCATGTAACTCAGTAGTACAGGGTTTGTCTAGCATATCTGACAATCAGAATAATGGTTACCTTCAAGGAGGAAATAACAGGAAAGGGAGACAAGACGATTTTAGAAGTACTGGTAATATATTTACGTATTTCTTTACCTGGATAACTGATTTGTTGAAAGAGTTAATTTTGTGTTAATTTTAAAAACTGCCTCATTATAAAGTATGCTTTTTTCTGATATGTTTTATCTCAGTATTTTTTTCATTAAGGAAAATAAAATAGCCCAGGGCAGTGGTGCGCGTTTATAATCCCAACTACTTAGGAGGTTGAGGCAGAAGAAATCATAACTTTCAGACAAGCCTGGGCAACTTGGTGGAACTCTGTCTCAAAATAAAACAAAAAAGCCTGGGTTATATCTCAGTGGAAGAGAACTTGCCTAGCATGTGCAACTTCAATCCCCAGAACCACAAAAAAGAAAACAGTAAGGAAATGGAAAATTTGAAACACATGATCAGCAACATGATCTAAAGGACAGGAGACACACATACATACACACACAAACACACACACACACACACATACACATGAACACACACAACCATCAAGGGGGAAATGATAGCTAATGCTCAATAATATAATCAAAGAAACTGGTAGACAACAGAAATTAAAATAGGCCCTTGTCTCCAAATCACAGGTATCTAGAGCATTAAAGTCATACAGCCAGAAATCATTGGGGAATCTAATGTATACAACAATCCTATTATCTCTGCAAACCATTTTTCCATAATGTCTCACCTTAAAAGTATCAAAGTGTTAAATTTATTAATTTAAATGTATTTAGGGGATGGTCAGAATAATGATGTATATGACACGTGGCAATACACGGCACATTTTATGTATTTTTAGAGGAGATACTTTATCATGTTTTCTTTTAATCCTCCAGAGAACAAAATACAATGCTGAGGATATAGAAGATATAAAACTGATAGCTATATACAGAACACTGCATGTATGTGTATATACATAAAAATGCACATATACACACACATACACAGTGTATATGCAAATTCTGCAAAGGTGCAAATTCTCCCAGACCCAAACACACCTTGCCCGAAATAAACACAAATGAAAATAAACAAAATCATTATTTCTGTCCCAGTGTTTTCTCCTAGCGTTCTTTTTTTACTTTATGTAAGAAAAGGAATAAACAGAGTCATGACAACTGAACTGTGAATTGGTCTGTCAATCTGTACATTTTAAAAATAAATCTTATAAAACTTAACCTCCTATAAAGCTGAAATACAAAGAATCAGGGGACATTTTATATTCATCAAGAGATATATTTCAGGTCATATGCCTATGCTCAACTCAAGAGCTGTTGCAATACTACTTTACTTATAATGGAGATAGAGCATATTTAAAAACTAGAAAACCTATAATTTAGCCAGCCAAATCAAGTGTCATCAACCCCATTTACTATTCTGTTGCATAACATTTTAAAAGACAATATTATGAAGAATACAAATCTAAAAAATAAAAATTACCCGATCATTCATAAGAAGATCTTTCACAATGAAAGTAGCTACCAAAGACTTCAAAGGAGCAGCGAACTGATCAGGTGCAAGAAGAGCAATATGACCAATAGTGACCAATGGTGTTATGAGATGTTCCAGGTTGCTTGGATCTAGGCTTTTATGCAGAGGCTGAAAATAAAGGAAGGAAAATATATTCAATTCTCTATATACAATAAAGTGTTCACATTATTTTCATTTTTGAATTTCAAAAACTCAAAAGTTTCAACATATACATGGTATAAGTAGTAACTTATGTTTAGATTTTTAAAGGGTTATCAATGTCTAGAAGACATTTAGTTCAAATATTTTCAGTTTTGCCCAAGTCAAGTTTTAGAACCAGGTGAAGAGACATTTCAGCATGTAAACCTAGTATGTAGCATGTATTTTATGGTCATTTATATGAATATGTTAGAGACTACTAGGGCTCACCAATATCCACTTTGCTTCTATTTCCTGAGCAAAAAGATAACTCCACTTGCAGCTTCCTCTGCAGTTAGGTGAGGATATATGAGTGAGTTCTGGTTAAGGGAATAGGAGTGAAAGTGAGGTATGCCACACCTACACTGAAGCAGGCATAACAGCATGACTTCTCCACGGGTTTTATCTGTACTTGGCAACTGATATGATGCAGATTATACAGTGGGACTTAAGGAAAACCCACTAGTCACAGGCTGTCTATTCATAAGTTGCTGTTTAACAAGCGAAACATCCAAATGGTCTTATCAGTATCACGAAATAAGCTTTTACTATGTCTACTCCATTGAACTGGGTGTCTTTATTAAACAAAATGATTTTTGTTGTTCTGATAGGAAACACCACCATTAATATGTATTTTGCCATGACAAAAAAAAAATGAAGAAACCCTTCCTTCATATACTCATAAAGAATGATATCCAAAATGTATTGCTAAATTTTAAAAACAGGAAAATAAGAAGAGTGACTAATATGCTATTACCAGCATAATGGGGTCAAAATTATGTTTCGTTTGTGTATGTACTTGTATATTCCATTTTGCATGTGTACTAAGTATCTCCAGAAAAGCACATTAGTAACTGATAACAACGGCTGCTACTAGGAAAAGTAACTAAATAAGTGTCTGGGAAAAGAAGAGCAGGTGAACTTTTCACTCGCTGTTTATTTTTTTAGCATCTTTTAATTTTAAAGAAAGTGAACACATACTATCTGTATTTTAATGCTGTATTTTACTTTAAATTTGGTACCTTAGTTCCTGACACTGAACACTAATAACCCAATGCTTAAGAATCAACAGAGAGGGGCTGGAGCAGTGGCTCAGCAATTACAGCGCTTGCCTGGCATGTGCAAGTACGCAGTTTAGTACCCCAGGACCTCATACTCAACGAAAGTCACATGAAACACTACATAAAAATTGCTTCTCTGTCTCTCGCTGTTCTTGTTTAAAAAAAAAAAAATTCAATAGAGAACTGTAGAGAACTGTTCTTTCCCCACACATTAGGGCAACATGAGGCATTATTCAATCAAAATATATTTTAATAAATTTGTACTTCTTGCTACCCTTGATGACTTCCCTCAAATACTTCCAAAGTGCACCTAGCTAAATGCCAGCTTCATATTCATATCAGAAACAACAGTGATCACATAAATAACTTTTTCAATTAGTTTATTATAAAGAGTTTGATAATTTTCCATAGTAAGTTAATTAGTAAGTTAATAAAATCATTCCAGGAAAAGCAAAATTAATGGCCAGATCCTGGAATACCAGCAACCTCAAAAGGGCCATAGATATCACCAGGTGTGGTAGTATGTTCCTGTAATCCCAGTAGCTTGGGAGGCTGAAGCAACAACCACATGTTCAAATCCAGCCTCAGCAACTTAGCAAGGCCCTAAGTAACTTAATAAGACCCTGACTCAAAATAAATAAATAAATAAATAAATAAATAAATAAATAGATACAAAGGGCTGAGTATGTGGCTCAGTAGTTAAGCACTCCTAGGTTTAATCCATGGTACCAAAAGGAAGAAAGGAGGGAGGAACAGAGGTATCAAGGAAACTTTTTCTCCAAAACTTACATATTCCAGTAAGAGGAATACAGCTGGAGTCCTTGTAAACATGAAATTAAATAACACATAAAATATCAAACTGAAAATAAAAGTACCCTACAAGTGTAACGTATATCAGTATTATTCTCATCATCACTAAAAAAAGATCAATCAAGAAAACCAACTCTCCCACAAATCAGTATGAATTTATGGAATTCATTCTCCTACACAAAATCAGACTACAGAAAAAGATCCCACAGTCAAATGCACAAAAATTGTATTATTTGGAATCTATGCCAAAAAAATGTTTGGAAGATGAAGAGAACTACTTTTCTTCCTTCTTGGTCTTTTAATAAAATATGTGAAAAAAGGACAAAATTAACATAAAAACTACTAAATAAGAGATAACAAGACAGTAATTTATGTTATCTATGGAAAGCTTTAGTATGCTCTCCATTGTTCTGACTTCATTCAAAGCTTCTGAACTAAAATTATAAATTAGGATTTTACCGGTTTTTTTGCAAAGACAGTCCTTAGTTATAAAACATGACAGTAAATGTTTAGGTGAAAGTTATTTAAATTGTATAGAAAAACATGAAACACATATTGTGAAGACATACTTTACATCTGCCAAATATTTAGGTCAGTCATAGAATTATAAACTTACTTACTTTATATACCAATTAATATTGATTCACAAACCCTACACCCTTAGTAAGTATCTCAAACAGAATTCAAACTTTGTAAGCCTATAAAATCATAGAATAATCATCTGTAACCTACTATGAATAATTATAATTTTATATCTAATTACCTTTCAATAAAAAGTCTCCATATGAAGCAATGTCAAAGAGTATTACATAATATTTAATTTCTGAATTTGAATTAGTGTTAAACATCTGAATAATCAGGTGTTTTCATATTTAAAGCACTTATCAAAGTTATTTTTTATTCAAATCCTGAAAATATACAAATTAATGCAAGCATTCTGCAAAATCATCAATATTTCCTTTTTAGCAACAATGTGTGAAAAAAAAATAATGTTCTCATTACCTCAAATATCTGTGCAAACTGGGTTTCTTTACTAGAAAATATTGCATGGATACAATGAATGGCATATTTGGCTTGACGAGGGGGTCCTTTTTTAGATTTGTGATGTAAAACAGGAAGCAAGGCTCTAAAAGAAAAAAAAATCAAAGAAAAACAATAAACCAGAAAAACTGGTATGATTTATGTCAAATACTTTGATGTTTGCTTTTTAAGCTTTGGTGAGACCAAAAACCATCACTAAGATCAACTCATTCACTTTCAATGGTCTACAAATTTGCCTTATAAATAGCTACATTAAAAATAGCATGCAAATACAAATGTTTTAAATTTTATTCATTAATTACAATTACAAAAAAGGCTGGTGACCCACACCTCCCACTCCTTTTAATATATGTGTGTGTACACACACACACACACACACACAGAACCCAGGGGTGTTTAACCTCTGAGGCAAATCCCCAGCCCTTTTTATATTTTATTTTGAGACAGGATCTTGCTAAGTTGTTTAGGGACTGACTCGCTAAGATGCTAAGGCTGGCTTTGAACTTATGATCCTCCTGCCACTGGCTCCCCAGTCACTGGGATTACAGGTATGCTCCACCATGCCCAGCTCTTTTTAAAAATACTTTTATTGCTTTTTATTAGTTATGGTAATGTTAGGATTTATTTTGACACAAGTGTAAATACATGGAGAATGATTTGCTCCAATTAATTAAGTTCCAGGTACTTACCCTACACCACCTCCCCTCCCTTCCCCTTTTCCTTTACTCTACTTCTATATTTATTTACATTTTTAAAAATCAGTGACTGGTAGACATACATAATTCACTGTAGTATGTTCATCTATGTATATTGGAGAGTTAGGTCAGGTTCGTTCCAATGTATTTCCCTTATGCCACACACACTGCTAATAACTCATGTATCCACCATCAACAGCAGAAAGAACACAAATAACCAGGAGAATAATTAATTAATAGAAACACACTCAGAAATGGCACAAATGATGGGAGTACAAAGACATTAAAACATCCTTTAAAAGTATGTTCCACAATACAACAGGAGGATATAACCATAGTAAATATATACTCTCCAAACACAAACATTCCTCATCTGCATCACACAATGAAATAAGAGGGTGTAGTACATGAGTGGACTAGAGAAATCACCACAAAGCAGTAAGGCCCTAGTGTGGACAATGTCTAACAAGCAAACTTAGAAGAATCCAACACAGCTCCCAGGAAGCAACAATAACCAGAGGTTGAAGCTTGGGGTAAAGTAGTGGGGTGGAAATGTTCCAACTTTTCCTTTATGCTGGCTGGTTCTTGAATTTCTGCTGCCTGATCCCGTTCAAGAACATCTGAGTGACAACAGAACCCAAACGCAGTCCCCCCACGCATCCAAGCTGGACATGCTTGTGTCCACACAGCAGAACAATGTTGATAACTCCACTGACTGTGGCTGTAGCCCTGCAGAAGGACTTGGGGAGCTAGAAGTCATGGAGTCAAAGGGGCTTTTGTTGCAGTTTTGTACTCTATACTTGGTTTTTCAACTAAGCTTAATGGCTTTTTAAAAACATGACTTGAAGCTCTAGTTTTCTAGATCTTTTACAGTGTACAGTATTTTACATAACAGCTGTATTAAAAGCTTGTTCATTTACTTGCCAAGAAAACAAACAAACAAACAAACAAACACACACAAATATTCCCAAATATGTGGAAAAATTACTCCATGACATAAAACCATTTGGACCTCAACACATTAATACTGGGAGACTTTAATACTCCTCTATCATCAACTGACACAATGTCAAAGCAAAAAACCAATAAAGAGATCACCAGTCTAAACAACTCCATGAATCAAAAGGACTTAACAGGTATCTACAGAATATTCCACCCCAAATTCTCTTAGTGTACCTTCTTCTCAGCAGCACATGGATCGTTCTCCAAAAGAGCTCATTCTAGTTCACAAAGGAAATCAGAGCAAATATAAAAAACAGGGCTGGAGCAGTGGCTCAGAAGTTACGGCGCTTGCCCAGCATGCTCAAGTACACAGGTTCCAATCCCAGAACCCACGTATGCAACTAAGTGTCAGAGCAACGAAACCCATGTGAAAAACTCAATGAAACTTGATTCTCTCTGTCTCTCTCTCTCTCTTACACACACACACACACACTGCCCTTCTATTAAAAAAAAAAAAAAAAAAAAAAAAAAGGCAGTGGGGCACTGGAGCGGTGGCTCAACAGTTACTGCACTTGCTTACATGCGCGAGGTCAAACCCCAGCACTATGTACACAATGAAGTGTCTGAGCAATCAAAGTCCATGAAAAACTAAATAAAATTGATTCTCTCTCTCTCTATCCCTCAAAAAACAAAATTTTATACACACACACACACACACACACACACACTGGATATCATTCCATGTATCCTATCAAACCATGATGCCATGACTCCAGCAATTAACACCAAAAATCGTAACACAAAACACACATATACATGGAGATTTAATAATACCTACTGAAAGAAGACATGAGAAGAGAAATCAAGAAATTCTTGGAAGAGAATGAGAATGAAAACACAATATATCGAAAGCTTTGGGACAACCTGAAAGTATTCTTAAGGGGAAAATGTATAGCACTTAGTGCCTACATTAAAAACCAGGAAAGAGGGGTTGGGGATTTAGCTCAGTGGCAGAGTGCCCGCCTAGCATCCACAAGACCCAGAGTTGGGGGGGGGGGCAGGAAAGATCTCAAATAAACAAGCTTATGCTCCATCTCAAATCCCTACAAAATGAAGAACAATCTAAGCATAAACCCAGCAGAAGATAGGAAATAATCAAGATCAGAGCTGAAATCAATGAAATCAATGAAATTGAGAAAAAAAAAACAGTAAAAAGAACTGATGAAACAAAGAGCTGGTTCATTGAAATAAATAAATAAAATTGATAGGCCCCTAGCTATTCTCACTAAATGAGAGAATCATGACAAATCAATAAAATCTCCAATGAAAAGGGACTGATCACCACTGACCTACTAAACTCAGATTATCAGAACATATTTTGAAATATTATGCTTCTCTAAATGGACAAACTTCTAGACACAACATTCCCAAATTGATGCAAGATGATACTGAAATACAAAATAGCCCAAAAATAGGCACTGAAATATACATAGCAACGAAAAACCTTCCAAAGAAGAAAAGTCCAGTACCTGATGGATTCCCTGCTGAGTTTTACCACACCTATCAGGAGGAGGTAACACCACTATTTATTAAGCTATTCCAAGAAACTGAAAAGGAGGTAACTCTCCCAAACACTTTTTATGAGGCAACCATAACTCTGATACCAAAGCCCAACAAAGACACATCAAAAAAAATAAATAAATAAAAGAAAATTATACCAATATCCCTGATGAACACTGATGCAAAAATCCTTAATAAAGTTCTAGCAAACCATATTCAAAACACATCAAGTAGATAACTGATCCCAATCAAGCAGGTTCATTCCTGGTGTGCAAGGCTGGTTCAACACACACACATCAATAAATGTGATTCATCACTTAAACAGAACTAAGGACAAAAACCATATGATCATCTCAACTGAAGAAGAAAAGGCCTTTGATAAAATCCAGCAAACACTGTACAGAAGTCAGGGAACAAACGAATTATCTTAACTATGTAAAAGCCATATATGCCAAACCTTCAGCTAATATAATACTAAATGGAGAAAAGCTGAAAGAATTTCTATTAAACTCTGGAACAATACAGGGATGCCCACTTTCACCACTTTGATTCAATATAGTCCTTGAGATCCTAGCCAGAACATTCAGGCAAGAGAAGGAAATCAAAGGGATAAGAATAGGAAGAGAGGAAGTCAAACTATCCCTTTTGCTGAAGACATGATCCTGTATCTGGAAGATCAAAAAAAAAAAAAAAAAAAAAAAAAAAAAAAAAAAAAAAAAAAAAAAAAAAAAAAAAAAAAAAAAAAAAAAAAAAAAAAAAAAAAAAAAAAAAAAAAAAAAAAAAAAAAAAAAAAAAAAAAAAAAA
>PVKS010024916.1:0-10135 GCA_004027875.1 Aplodontia rufa | reverse complement strand
GAAGGCTACAGGATCAATACCCACAAATCAAGAGCTTTCCTATAATGCCAACAATAAGAGGGCAAAAGAAGAAATCAGGAAATTGGTACCATTCACCACATCCTCAAAAAGAATAAAATACTGGGGAATTAATCTAACAAGGGAAGTAAAAAACCTCTACAATGAAAATTATCAAACACTGAAAACAGAGGCTGAAGACCTGAGAAGATGGAAAGATATCCCATGCTCTTAGCTAGGCAGAATTAATATAATTAAAATGGCCATTCTGCCAAAAGCACCATACAGATTCAATTCAATCCCCATCAAAATACCAATTTCATTCTTTGCAGATATAGAAAAAGTAATTCTTGAAATTGTCAAGAGACAACCTACAGAATGGAAGATCATCATGGCCTGTGATTCCTCCAACAGAAGACTAATATTCAAAACAAAGTGCTTAAAAAACTTCAAATCAAAAACATTAACAACCCAATCAATACATGGGCCAAAAAGCTAAACAGAAACTTCTCAACAGAAGACACTGAGCAAGCCAATGAATACATGAGAAAGTGTTCTAAATCACAAGTAATCAGAGAAATGCAAATCAAAATGACATTAAGATTTCACTTCATTCCACTCAGATTGGCAAAGATGAAGACTATAAACAGTAACAGACACTGGAGGGGTGCGGGGAGATAGGAACGAACACTAGCACACTGTTGGTGGAACTGCAGACTGGTATAGCCACTCTGGAAAGCATTGTGGAGATTCCTCAAAAAATTAGGGATGGACCCACCATACGACCCAGTTTCCTCTTCTGGTTATTTTCCCAGAGGAGTCAGAATCAGCACATTACAGTGACACAGCAAATCAATGTTCATAGCAGCTCAATTAAAGCTAAATTATGGAATCAACCCAGATGCCCTTCACTGTATGAATGGATCCAAAAGCTTTAGTTTATACATACGTACGTACATACATACACACAAACACAATGGAGTTCTACTCAACTGTTATAAACAATGATATTGCAGCCTTTGAAGATAAATGGATGGCAATGGAGAAATCATGCTGAGCATAGTTAGTCAAACCCAGAGTGTCAAGGGTCAAATGTTTTCACTCATTTGTGGAGGCTGGAGCTAATCCCAGGCTTCGGGTAAAAGATAGTAAAACTCATATACTGGACACACCAAGGGCACAGCAACATAAAATCTAGAGGAACCATATACATGTAGGGGAGGGGGAAAGGAAGAGGCAGGGGGATGGGAGAGGAAAAGAAAATAGGGAGGGGTCTAGGGAGTAATTCTGGTTTAAGAATATATGCATATCATATTGCTATTTTATATGCATTTATGATTGTACAATAACTCAACTCCTTAATAAAAAAAAAAAGATATGTGAATTGAGAATGGAGCAACAAAAACAATCAAAATTATATGAGTATGGCCAGGTGAGGCAGTGCATGCCTGTAATCCCAGTGACTTGGGGAAGCTGAGGCAGGAGGATCACAAGTTCAAAGCCAACCTCATCAACACAGTTGAAGTCCTCAGAAACTTACGGAGATCTTGTCTCAAAATAAAAAATAAAAAGGGCTAGGGATGTCACTCAGTGGTTAAGCACCCCTGGGTTCAATTACTAATATTAAAAAAATAAAAATATAAATAAGAGAAAGGGATAGAAAAAATTAAAAACAGAGCACCTGTGACTTATAAAACAACATTAAGTACTCAAAAATATATTTAATCGGAGCCATAATAAAAAGAAAAATAAAGAAACTACTTCAAGAAATAATAGCCAGCTACTCCTCCAACAGGGGACTAATATCCAGAATATATAAAGAACTAAAAAAACTTAATACCAAAAACACATTCAACCCACTCAATAAATGGGCTAAAGAACTAAACAGAAACTTCTCAACAGAAGAAATGCAGAAGGTCAATGAACATATGAAAAAATGTTCAAAGTCTCTAGCAATCAGAGAAATGCAAATCAAAACTACATTAAAATTTCACCTCACTCCAGTCAGAATGGCAAAGATGAACAGTACAAACAAGAGATGCCTGAGAGGTTGTAGGGAGAAAGGAACATGTGAAACACTGTTGGTGGGACTGCAGACTAGTACAGCCACTCTGGAAAGCAGTATAGTATGGGGATTCCTCAAAACACCAGGGATGGAGTCCCCATACGACCCAACTATTCCACTCCTGGGTATTTTCCTAGAAGATATAAAATCAGCATATTACAGTGACAGAGTTATAGCGATGCTTATAGCAGCACAATTCTTCAACAGCTAAAACATGGAATCAACCCAGATGTTCTTCACTGGATGAACAGATCCAAAAACTGTGGTGTGTGTATATACAGTGTATACACACACACACACAATATAATTATACTCAACTATTTAAAAGAATGGAATCATGGCTTTTGCAAGCAAATATAAAGAAACATGCTGAGTGAAATAAGCCACACACAAACACTCAAAGGTTGAATGTTTTCTCTCATATGCGGAAGCTAGAGTAAAACTAAGGACAGTGTGAAAGATAGTCAAGTACATACAACAGACTCAACAAAGTTGGAATAACACATTATCTCGGGGGAAGTCTAGCTATGAAGGGGGGTGGGAAAGGGGCAGAGGGAGGGAGATAGCAATGGGGAGGCAAAAGGGGGGCTATAAATACTGTATGCTATAAATACTGTATACTCCCCTGAGAAGCTAAATAATACTGATACAGGCATTTAAAACTAGGAAATTCAAAAAGGAATTTATTATGTGTGTATATACATGATAATATCCATAATGGCAGGAATACAGCAGAGATAAGAGACTGGGGAATGGGGTGGGGGAAACCTGGTAAGAACTGCACTCAAATTACAGTCATTACATGTAAATGTACGAACAAGTAACAATGAATCCCTTCAGTATGTAAGACTATGTTGCATCAAAAAAAAAAAAAAAAACTATACAGAAAGCTGGGAAATAGAAATAAATGTATTTTCTAGGCAAAGATGAAAACAAAAAACTGTATTGACAGAGGAAAGAATATTACTGGCCCAATAAACTTTTATTTTTCTTTCTGTCTTTTCCCACTCTGGTGAAAGTTAACTTTTATAGTAGCAGTAGTGGGGATTGCTTCTTTTAAACTTTTATAATCATTTGATAATGGAATTTGCGTCACGAATTAAAGGAAGAATCTAAATAATTTAACATCAAACAAAGAAGCACTTAAATGAAAGATAACATGCCCTGTGTATACTATGTGTGTAATATATTTAAATAAGATTGCAGACAATTCTAAAATGGATGAAAACAATAAAAAAGGCACATCTCGGGGCTGGAGCGGTGGCTGCGGTTGCAGCGCTTGCCTGGCATGTGCGAGTATGAGAGTTCGAACTCCAGCACCACATACACAATTGAGTGTCTGAGCAACAAAAGCTACCTGAGAAACTAAATAAAAACTGATTCTCTCTCTCTCACTGTCCCTCTCTCTTTAAAAAAAAAAAAAAAAAAAAAAAGGAAAAAGGTACATCTCCAAAAAGAAAAAAGAAAAACAGAGCACCTGTGACCTAGTAGTCAAACATATATGTAATATATGTAATACATGTAATTGGAGACATGGAAAACAAAAATAAAGAAAATACTTGAGGAAATAACAGTCAATTTTTTTTCCAAATCTGATGGAAACAAACCCCATAGATCCAAGACTACGAATAAACTTCAAGCAAAAGAACCTAAAATATTCCACAGTGTATCAGTATTCATATGATATAAATCAGTGATAAACAGAATATCACGTAAGTAAATGAAAGACATTAGATCCAGATGAACAAGGTTAGACAAACACTTTCCTTTGGAAACTATGCAATATAGAAGATAATGGGGTTGCTTTTAGGTACTAAATGCAAAGAACTGTCAACAGAAAATTGTAATACAAGCAAAACTATCTTTGAAGACTAGAGAAAGTGGGACTGGAATGGTGCCTCAGTGGTTATGGCACTTGCCTAACATGCATGCGTGTGAGGACGTAGATTTGAACCCCTGTACCATACACAGAACAAAGTGTCAGAGCAATGACAGCCACATGAAAAACTAAAATTGATTATTTCTCTAAAAAGACTATAGCGAAAAATAAAGACGTTTTCAGACCAAGAGAGAGAAAGACAGAGGGAAAGGAGTTGGGGGGGGGGGGCGGTCACCACAAGCATTTTACATTTACACAGTGTAAAAATGTAAGAAATATTAGCAAGAGTTCTTTAAAAAGAAAAATGATAGCAGATAAAACAACTACAGAAAGATATTTTTAAAAGGATGAATGACAAACGATAAGTTATATGTGTAAAAGGAATTCTTTTCAGTATCTGATATATAACAAATTGTCCAGAGCAAAAATGTATTAAGCAATATTTTTGATCCACAGTTGGTTGAATACAAAAAAGAACCCACAGATACAGAGGGCCTATAGTACACAACACTGAAAGCATAAAAGCTGGGAGAGGAGGTAAGTATGTTGCTACAAGGTTTTTTAACATATATTTAGTATAATTTTATTTGAAGGCAGATGAGCCAATAGTAGAAGTCATAAAATAATAGCTTCCAAGAAAAGAAAAGAAAAGGGGAAGCATTCAGAAAAGACAAAAACAGATATCAAGATGGTAGACTTAAACCTGACTATATCAATAATTATATTAAATATAAATGATCTGAACAATCTAATTGAAGAACAGCTAAGTTGGACTAAAAGCAACCACGTTAAAAACAAAACAGAGAAACAAGAAGCAACAAAAATACCTAATTACAATATGTTCAAGAATCCTATTTTAAATAGTAAGTCCAGGAAGAATGAGTTTTTTTTTTAAAAAGGAAAACAATATGCCTTAATAAATATTAACACACAAGAAAATAGTAATGCTATTCTTAAAGAAAATGGCAGAACAAGGAAGATGACCAACACAGTCTGTTGGGTATCAGGCACAGTTCTAATGAGAATGCACAACATATAACCACCGTGAACAGGAATGTAGTAATAATACCTAGCAAAATTATACATGCATTTAACTCTTTTTTTATTCATATACTAGCAATCACTCTCAAAGATAACTGTCAAAAACCACAAAAGATGCATGCAAAAGGCACACTATAGGATTATTTGTAATACTGGAAACAACCGAACGTCCCTAAGTAAGGAACTGGTAATGAAGATATAGCCTCAAAACAAAGTCTCTCCTCCATATTTAAATGTGGAACCAGTATATTTAGTATAAGTAAGATCCATACATCACAATTGGCTACTATGCCTGTTAAGTCTCTTGTTTCCTGTGGGCTCCGGCTCCAGCTCTCTCTCCTTGTAGTGCATTTGATGAAGAAACCAAGTTGATTCTTCTGAAGAATATCCCGTGTACTGAGATTTTTCTAGTTTTATAACTTAGGCTAATTTAATAGATCCCTTTATTTTTGTAAGGGATGGTTGAATCCATAGGCCTTATTGAATTCTGGTCTAACGTTTTTGCTGTTATAGGACTATTTTATAAGATTAATGTGCTTTTCTGTCACAATATCTGGCTATCCCTCTTTTTACAGTGTTTGCAGCTGTTGATACTTGGTCATTAGTGATGATACTCTTACATCTTTCCTTTTTGTTAGCTGAATACTTTTACAAAAATGAACTCATCTAGTTTTTGATTTTCAGTGTTGCATTTGTTTAGGAAAGTCAGGGTAAATGCTTTATTCTTTTATGGTATGTTTTATCTTTTATGGTATTCTTTTATGTTCAAAATAAAGAACAGGCTTACTACTGTCCTCCAAAGTTGACCAACTGAGTATTGGTTATTTTTTTTTTTTTTTTTTTAAAGAGAGAGGGACAGTGAGAGAGACAGAGAAAGAGAGAAACAACTTTATTGAGTTTTTCACATGGCCTTAGTTGCTCCAACACTTAGTTGTGTACGTGGTGCTGGGATTTGAACCCGGGTCCTCGTGCTTGCCAGGCAAGCCCTGAAACCACTGAGCCACCGCTCCAGCCCCTGGTTGTTTTTTTTTTAAATGTATAATTATAAACCTATGGCTTTACTTATTCTGATTTGAAAAGACTTTTAAAAAAGTTTTTGGAGAAAAATTTACTAGATAATATCAACATTAATTAGCGGTGTATTTGCAATACACAAGTATAGATGAAATGACATGTCTGGATTCACTTTCAAATTTAAAAAGAATAGGGAAAGTGGATGAAGTCTCAGATAGAACAAAATTGGTTTTAAGTAATTTATTGTTAAAGCTGGTTGGTGAATACATGGGAATTCATTATGGTAGTCTCTCTAATATATATTTATGAAAACTTTTAAAATAAACTCTGAAAAAAAATTGAGTCTTTCTAAAATACTAACCTTTTACTTTATGGCTTTTTGGTTTCTTTGAGGCATGAAAAAAATTATTATTCTGTGGTTACTTTAGCTAACTAAATACCCCAGATAAGATCTACAATTTGACAATACAAGAAGAATCCATACTTTTTTTCAGTAAAAAGAAAAAAAAATCATAGATCACATAAGTAATAAGAAACTTTATCTCAATTTTGTAAAGATGGTTATGTAAAACTTTACATATTCATTTAATAGAAAATAAAACATAATGAAGAAAAAACAATTTCATGAATTCTGAAGTACTAAGCAAATCTCAGAAGTAAATGAAAAGTAAATGAAGCAGTTACCTTCTCTGCTTTTCCTATTAGAAGAAATTCTTTATTCCTTAAATTAATTTTCTTTTCTCAAATTCAAGGTTTTTCCCTGATGGTGATCATATACATATAGAAAATGCAAAAACAAAAACAAAAAAACTGAAAAATACATTAAAAAGGAAAAAATTCCAAAAAACCCAATATCCTGAAACAACATCTCAACATCTTCTTGAACACACATCTAAAATTTTTCTAGATGTATTATTAAATAAATGAGAACATAATACACACTATCTGGAAACATTTTTCACCTTATGTCAAATAGTGCTAAACATTAACCTTACCATCGTCAGACACTGCTTAACAGCAAAGTAGCTCTTTAGTGTATGACTATACCACAATTAATGTAACTACTATAATCAATCTTTATTCTGATGAGCATTTAGATTTGAACTCAACAACAATACCATGAACATTCATTCCTGAGCTAGTTATTTACCCACTGTCTCTGAACTTTGAATCTATCCTTTTATAACCTGTTCTGAGACTCTGGAGCTATAAAACCATATTTCTCAGACTCTCTTGAGAGCTGGCTTCTTGTTAGTGTCCTCCAATAAGAGACACTAGGCATTTCTTAGACATTCTGAGCAGTAGCTTCGTTCTCCCAGCAAAACCCAGGCTCATCACTCCTTGGAAGGTAATTGGGCAATACTGACCAAGATCCTCCATCTCTTAACACCACTTCACCCAGCCCTAGGTGGTAGCTACTTCCAGCAATTCCTATCTCTCAGTTACTAATGCAATTTTTTGCTTTTTTATCTTCCACACACCTATATTAATTTATTTTTGCTTAAAATACCTAGTATAGTTTCTCTTTCTCTGACAGGACTTTGGCCCACATAATAATTATGTGGGCATCTTTCCTAATTATCTCTGAGATAAATTCCTAAAAGTGAAATTGTAGAGGTAAGACTACACATTTTAAGTCGGAATATATTCTAGCTAAGAGTACATAACTAGAATGCTAACTAAATCTGATTTTATCATAGAATTGTTTTTATCTGTATTTTCTTACTTATACAAACACTTTTTTGTCACTTGGGGGACTGAAATGATTTTTTGTTCTTCCTCTTGCTAATATTGTACTGTGAGTCTTGTAGTTGTTGTTCTTTCATTAAGAGTTTTTATACATTAATTAACCTTTCTAAAGTCATACACATTGATAACAGTTTTCTAGCACATCATTTCAACTTCCCTTAAAGACTCTGGCTTTTATCTAAATAGTGGTTCTTCCATACACGCACACATTAAAAAGAAAAAATAAGGGCTTACTTAGCCTATTCAATTTGTTTTCAATACCCTCATCACTGGTGGCTCCATAAATATTTTTTAAAGAGTTTTTTTTTTTTTAAGAGAGAGAGAGAAAAGACAGAATCAATTTTATTTAGTTTTTCATGTGGTTTTCATTGCTTTGACACTTTGTTGAGTACGTGGTGCTGGGATTCAAACCCACGTCCTCACACAAGACAGGCAAGTGCCGTAACTGCTGAACCACCACTCCAGGCCTCCATAAATATTTTTTAATAAATGTTTTTGTAATCCAAACCATCAACATTTGATTATGACGCCTTAGTGTCTCTTTCCAAATTAAAAAAAAAAAAAAAAAACTACAGAAACACACTACTATTTTTAGTAACCATTTTATATGTTAAAAGCAAGGAGAGATTAGATTCGTTTATCTTTTAAGACAGCTTGCTATTTATTGAGTAACCTAACTTTTCCTATTATTAATAATATTAAAGATTATACGCCTCATCTATCATTAAAAGTTTGCAAATTTCTTACATGCCCTATTAAAAGGTCTTCTAAAGCTTCACTCCCATTATGTTTTCTAAATGACGATATACAGTTAATAATATATAAGAAAGCTTTGGAGTTTTACATAGTTATCTTCGCCATCCTATTTCTGGTAGTTTGTCAGCTGAGTCTCCTGGATTTTCAAAGAACAATTATTAATTTTATTTTTTATGCAATTATATCGGCTAATATTCCAAAACAATGGTAAATAATAGCAGGTATGGTTTCTTATCTTGTTCCAGATTTTACTGGGAATATTTCTAGTGTTTACTATGCTGTTTACTAGTTTGAGGGATATTTAGTATGTTATAAAGGTGTTTATTCCTATAAAATTAAATTCAATTAGCGGTAGCCTGATTTTTGTTTTCAAATCAGAAGCAATTTCAGCATCTATGAAAATGATTTATGGTATCTCCTTTTCCCTTTTACCCACTTACAGAATGACTCATAAACATGAATATAAGGCTTAATCATACAATTCTCTTTGTATTCCTAAAATTAGTCACATCTGGACACAAGATATTCATATTTTACAACAGTAAAACTCTTTTTTGCTAAAGTATTCCCTGTACCTATCAGCAAAAGAAAGGGACCGTGGGACGAGAGGAGGAAGGGGGAGTGCTTAGGTGGGATATTCACCAAATTATATTGTTGTATTGTATGCATGTAGGAATCTGTAGCAACAAAACACAATCATTATGTACAACTTTAACGCATCAATAAAAAATGTGGAGTAAAAAAAACTTCTTTTGCTAACATTTCACTTAAACAAAAATTACCTATTAGTAAGATTTTTCTTTTGGGAAAATACCTTTTATGAGGTTTTAGCTCCATGTTAGTTATCCAGGCTTCAAAGAATGAGTGCTTTTTTTTATTTTAAATCCCATATACTGAAAAATTAAAAGGAATCAGAATTCCTGATTTCTCACAGCCTTGAACTGAAATCTGCTCCTCCCAAAAAAATGTACTTTTCCTGGTGCTTTTATTAGAGAATAATTTTCTCAATTTCTTTTATAATTACATATGTTTTATAATTACATATTTTGGCTCTCTTGAGCGAATTTTACTTCTTTATATCAAACTTAAAAAAACTTGAGGTTTTCAAATGTATTTGCATAGCCATGCTTGAAAGTTAAATATCTGAAGAGTATTTGTGCAAATATTTATAAACAAGAAGAAAACAAAAGCCAAATTTAAAGGCATATGCAAAACTGAATTCCAGGGGGAAAGGCAAACAACTGGATAGAAAAGGCGATCTCATAATAAAAGGGGGGTTATACATTCACAGAGTTCTTACACACTTAAAAGTACTCTTCATTTGCCCTCACTTAAAACAACTTAGCCTGGCTAGGCAATTCTTTAGTTATATTCCCTTCAAAACTCTCTAGGTAGGATTGGATCAGTGGTTCAGCCGTCATTGCACTTGTCTGGCATGTGGGGTACACAAGTTTGACCCCAGCAAAGTGTTGGAGGAATGAAGGCCACTTGAAAAACTAGATAAGGGGGCTGGAGCGGTGGCTCAGTGGTTTCTGCGCTTGCCTGGCAAGCACGAGGACCCGGGTTCGAACCCCAGCACCACGTACACAACTAAGTGTTGGAGCAACTAAGGCCATGTGAAAAACTCAATAAAG
>PVKS010024915.1:0-30508 GCA_004027875.1 Aplodontia rufa | reverse complement strand
GAGCAGGGAGTGGACAAAGTGGGGAGATCCTGGACTAGGATCAGCATTAACTTACTTTGTCAATAGCCATCTATGCATGAATATGTAACAATTCCCTCCAATACATAAGACTATGTCGAACAAATTAAAAAAAAGCAATATGGCAAAGTCATGCTGCTGCTCTTGGAAGGAGCTCAGTGGTGCTGTTATAATAGACATCCCATTTCAGCTGATTGGGACCCACCTTTTTACAGTTCTAGAGGTTGGAAGTCTACCCAAACAAAGCACTGGAGCAAATGATCGCCAATTCTCATAGTGGAGAAGGGCTGATGGTGCCAGACCCTGAATCCTCCTCCGGTCTGAACTTTCAGCCATCAGCAGCAATTTGAAGAGACATATAATCCAGGGACACACCTATGGGAGCTCACTCAGAATGAAAAATGCCCAGAGCTGTGGTCCAGAAAAGAGGAGCCAGTCCGCATGCATGCTGTCTACATCACTCTGTAGTCCCACCCAGAGTGTCCCACTCTCAGACACAGCCATTAGCCTGGTGTCCCATGGAGACATACTTTCCTCTCTGCATCCATACAAGCACCCAGCATGGAACCAGAGAGAAAATGCAGGAGAATGGTCCCAGTAGGGATTTCACTCCTCCTTTTTGAGGGGCTGGTCTTCCTGTTTATAGGATGGTAATCCCTCAGCAGGACAGTGTGAGTCCCTGCAGAAGCACTCACCTGCTCCGCCGCCCTGTCATCAGATCTAGGCTCCTTTCCAAAAGCATTTTTTTCTATTTTTCCTCTGTCTCTTGACTCTTGGATGAGGATCCCTTTGTACCCTACAGAGGAATGGGGCCAAGTCTGAACACGAAGGAAGATTACTCAGGGAGACTTGGGGATTTGCCCCCGTTAGTTGCTGCATCCTCAGGGTGTCATTTCTGCGGTGATAAAACTAAGAGAAAGAAAGGATGGATTGGGAAATGGGAGAAGAGAAAGAGGGCAGTCTGGAAACGTGGAGAAGGAAGGAGGAGAGGGAGAAGGAGAGAGAAACAGTTATCTTTATCCAGAAAGTGAGAACCATTCCAGCTGCCCTGTGGTATGGTGGAAGAGGTCAGTGAAAATGAGCATCAAAACCTAAATAACAGAGGTTGGAATGTTGACTCAACAGTTAGAGTGCTTGCCTAGCACACAAGAGGCCCCAGTTTTGAACTCCAGCACCACATACACAATTGTCAGAGAAGCAAAAACCAGATGAAAAGAAATAAAATTAATTCTCTTTCACTCTCTTCTCTTCCTTAAAAAAATTCTAAATAACAAAGATTGTCTTAATTTTTTTTAAAGAGAAGGACAGTGAGAGAGAGAGAGAGAGAGAGAGAATCAATTTTTATTGAGTTTTTCACATGGCTTTCATTGCTCTGACACTTAGTTGTGTATATGGGTGCTGGGGTTTGAACCTGTGTACTTGCGCATGCCGGGCAAGCGCCATAATCGCCGAGCCACCACTCCAGCCCCAGATGGTTCTAATTTAATGAGCTTATATATACATGCTATAGAAAACTTTGTGCATATTCAGAGGTCTAAGAAAGGGAAAATTCTTACATACAAAAGTAGGAGGGTTGCATAAATTAATTTGCAACAGTAATCCTTGGCCACAATGATCAACAACAAGGACAGCATCTGTCCAAGGTTAGATAAGCAGCTGCTGGATAGTTGTCCTTGCAGAAGCATTTTGTGAGCTGGTTGTGCTGGTGCACACCTGTAATTCCAGCAATTCAGGAGTCTGAAGCAGGAGGATCACAAGTTTGAGGCCAGCCTGGGCAACTTAGGGAGACCGTGTCTCAAAACAAAAAGGGCTGGGAATGTAGCTCAATAGTAGAGTGCACTGGGACTCAACTCCAGTACCAAAAAATAATAATTAGGTTTAAGTAAAGCATTTTTCTTTTTTTGTTAAGATTGTGGTAGACTTTGTGCAAGATTGTGGTTTTGCAAAATCTTCCACAGTAAATAGGTCCTGAATTCAGGCGATTTGTGTGGGAAAATTCTCCCTTCATGGCCTCTCCCTGGCTCTGTTTTGTCAGGGTTTGATTCCATTTTTAACGGTACAGCTTTCACAGGAACAAATAAGAGTTAGTAGGTATCATATGGCTGTGTTCATCTATTTCTCTCAGAGGCTACTAAGGCAACATAAACAGGTCCCTCTGCTTCCTGCTCTGCCAGAGGCCTATGCCCTCAGACCAACAGCAACAGCCTACCCTGGTTGCTGCTCAAGAATGAAGAATCTCAGGCCTCATCCAGACCTCATGAGTCAGCCTCTGTACCTTCATGAGAACCCCAGTGCATGGGGAGACACATTCAATCTGATGCTCTATGAGATGCCCTCACCTGCAGCCAGCTGTGTAGAACTGAAAATCCCACACCACAACAATAGAGTTGCCCTCCCAGGATAACTGTGACCACATGCATCAAACTTCCCTGCACTCCTAGATGGCCTCTCCTTGAGGCACAACATGGTGGAGGGGAAGCAGCCCATAAAAGATGGAATTTTCAGCAACTCAAACGCAGGAGATTGACTTCAAAAGAGAAAAGATCCTGGCATGTGCAAAGCCCTGGGTTCACTCCCCAGCACCACAAAAAGAAGAAACAGGATGTCCACATCTAAGTGCTTAAGTGTCTTTGTTTCAATACCTTTGAACATACACTTCATAAAAGCAGACACAGCATAAATAAATCCATGTCAGGGAATGAGGAATTGCAAAGAAACTCAACCATGTTCCACAAAGAAGGGTCCATCCAAAGACAGGATCTGCTCTAAGGAGAGCTGCTTTATGGTATTCATTTTCATTTCAGGGGACTGAATCTCCATAATTCCTAAGTTGAGGACTGTCAAAAGACTGATGTTTGGAAAGGGTTATTGATCAGCAGAAAGAAAAGAAACCTGGTTTCAGAGAAGCTATGTTACAATGGGCTCGCCCTCTGGATCAGCTGTTGCCATCACCTGAAAATTCTGAGCTCATCTTTGGGAACCCCATTGGGATCATTTCTTTGCACCATCCATGGAAGGTCATTGCAGGCAGAGCATGTAGGACACAGAGGACTTGAATTCACGTCTATTGGCTCCCATCAAATGTCACCTTCGATTTCACCTCTCACATATCACATATCATTGGGTATTCTTCCCTGTCCTCATTTCACTTTTTTTTTTTAAGAAAGAGAGGACAGTGAGAGAGAGAGAGAGAAGCAATTTTATTTAGTTTTTTATGTGACTTTCATTCCTCCGACACTTCATTGTGTACGTGATGCTGGGGTTCGAACTCATGTACTGGCGCGTGCCAGGCAAGCGAAGCCCCACAACCGCCGAGCCACTGCTCCAGCCCCCTCGTTTCACTTTTTAAAAATGTTTTATTAACTCATTTTAATTGTACATAATGGGATCCAGTGTGGTGTCTCCATCCAGTATACATTCATCATATTACATCATTTCATTTTTTAAAACTTCACTGAGCTTTCACAATCTTCAGATGCCACTGTACTCGTATACTGAAAAAATAATTACATGTCATGTGAAACATTCCCCAGCAAAAACAAATCTGGTTGCAAGGGCTTTTAATTAGGATGGGGAATATGTTAGAGTTCTTCAAAATACAGAACCAATAGGAGAAAATTATATATAAAGACTTTTATTATAAATATAGTCATATGCTGGGCACAGTAGCATACGCCTGAAATCCCAGCAACTTGGGAGGCTGAGGCAGGAGGATTGCAAGTTTGAGGCCAGCCTTGGCAATTTAGAAAGGCTGAATTAAAAAGATTGGGGAAATATCTTTGTGGTAGAATGTCCTTAGGTTTAATTTCCAGTACCAAAAAATGTTTTAAAAGCAGGGGAACAGAGAGACTCAATAAACACAAGATATATGAGGCTATTGCTAGTGTAACAGAGCATACTGTTTTATAATAAACTATTTTTTATAAATAAAAGGAGTACACTGAAATAACAATAAGAAGTGTAGTATATAAACACATAGCCTGGGAACACAGACTTTTATTATCTTTGCCACATATTAAGCACTGTACGTAATTGCTTTGTCAGACTTTTTTTTTTTTTTGAGAGAGAGAGAGAGGGAGAGAGAGAGAGAAAAAATTAATTTTGTTTAGTTTATCATGTGGCTTTTGTTGCTCGGACACTTCATTTTGTGTGTGGTTCTGGGGTTTGACTCCGCATACTCGCACATGCCAGGCAATCACCATAACTGCTGAGCCACCACTCCAGCCCCTGTGTTAGACTTTTTACACAACCGTAGAACTGTGTCAATCAACATCACTACCAGCATGAGTAATGAGTTGTACTATGTCGTTATGGTGGCTATGATATCACTGACCAGCAGGAAGTTTTTAGCTCCATTATAGTCTTTTTTTTTTTTAAGAAAGAGGGAGAGAGTGTGAGAGAGAATCAATTTTATTTATTTTTCCATCTAGTCTTTGTTTCTCTGACACTTAGTTGTGTATGTGGTGCTGGGGTTTGAACCCTGGTCTTCGCGCATGCCAGGAAAGCACTCAAGCTGCTGAGCCACTGCTCCAGCTCCTCCATTATAATCTTAAGGGACCACCATCATGTATTCCACCTGTTGTTAATGAAATGTTGTGCAACACAAAGACTGGTTGTACACACAAATATGGAAGTTGACAAGTCCCACATTCTACCATCTGCAACCTGGAGACCCAAGAGGATTGATGGCGTAAGTTTTAATCTGAGTAAAGAAAAATAGTGGCTCAGCTTGAAAACTATCAGGCAGAAGAAATTCTCCCTTCCTCCACCTTTTGGTTCTATCCAGACCCTCAACTGATTGGATGAGGCCCATTCACACTGGGGAGGACCATCTGCTCTACTCAGCCCACCCATTCAAATGCTCATTTTATCCAGAAACAACCTTATAGAAACACCTAGAATCATATTTGACCAAATTTCTTGGTACCCAGGGGCCCAATCACATTGGAACAAAATGAACCACCAGAGACTTGAATATCTCTGCCACTTAAACTCCAGAATTATGACTTATAGGATTTTTCCAGAATGCCTGGTTCCCCACATACAACTATGGTAAGGGAGCCCCTAAGTGAGAAATTGTAGGAAGACCACACAGGGATTTGTTAGACCAACGGAGCCCAACATTCTGGAATGAAAATTAAATATCAAATCATGCACTGGACAAATTTAAAATGGTTAGAAATGCTCTATGCAAACCTGGAGGCTTCCTTGTCCTTATGCCTCAGCTGGAAGCCACATCAAACTCCACCCACAAACACTGCTAATAGTGAGGACATGGGTAATCTCCCATAACCAGGAGTCTTAGGCTGGCTGGAGTGCAATCGTCCATTCAACTCCCATCCCCATGTGTTCTTGGCTGCATGGCTGCTGCATGTGACATTGTCTTCAGTCAGTTTCCATCTAAAGATAATCAATTTTTCTTTTTTTTTTTTTTAAAGAGAGAAGGACAGTGAGAGAGAGAAAGAGAGAATCAGTTTTTATTGAGTTTTTCACATGGCTTTCGTTGCTCTGACACTTAGTTGTGTACTCAGGTTGCTGGGGTTTGAACCTGTGTACTTGGCGCATGCCGGGCAAGCTCCGTAACCACTGAGCCACCGCTCCAGCCCCGAGAATCAACTTTTCTTATTGAGTTTTTCACATGGCTTTCATTGCTTTGACACTTAGTTGTATAAGTGAGTTCTGGGGTTTGAACCCGTGTACTTGCGCATGCCGGGCAAGCTCCCCAGTTTCCATCTAAAGAACTGACTAAGAGCCCCTGACTTTGCCTCCAGGTCTCCTTGGCCAGAGTTGTTTGCTGGCTGGCAACTAAACCATCCAGAGGCAAGAGGAGCCTTGTAGAGTGGGGCTTGGGTTAGGCAGGAAGTTCAACCCAGCTTGGGTACTTCAGATAACCAACCATGAGGCCCACTTTGTGCTCACCTAGGAAGCACCAACAGGGAGCAGAAGACCTAGGCTAGGACTGTGTAGGCCTGGTGAGCAGGAATCAGCCCTAACTATAGGCTCAGTCTGTTGCTTTGGCTCACTGGTTTTCTATTCCCTAATCAGGACAATAAGGACTTATTGAATATTAACTAAGATGACACAAGATAACTGCCGTTAGTGAATGTACACTAAGTCGTAGTTTTCCTTATTTACATAGCAATTTGCATCTACCAAAAAGACCAAATCAAACATGATTATTGAGCTGGAGCATTGGCTCAGTGGTTTGAGCACTTGCCTGGCATGCATGAAGACCCAGGTTCAAACCCCAGCACCACATACACAACTAAGTGTTGAGGAAGCAAAGGCTAGATGAAAAAATAAATAAAATTGATTCCCTCTTTCAAAACAAACAAAGATGATTGTCGTTACCCTGGTTCCTCAAATATTTCCCTATGTGCTGGCTGAGGTCTGGGATCTCTTTGCCAAGGAGCATACTCTTATTAGGCATGAGGAGGTTAGAAGTAGAAATCCCCATGCAGTGACCAACACATGCCCAGCAGGAGAAGTAAGCTGGGATAATGACAGTAAAGGCCAAAGGCAGTTCTTAGCTAGCACAGGCCTTTCCCACTCAAAGGCCTGCTCCTGTTCCGGAAGTGGAGATAGCAGAAGTTTGCCTGCATGGATCATTAACTGGGTTGAGATGAGCCACGCACAGAAAAAGGAGGGATCCTGAAATCCTGAGATGGAAGGATGAGGTCGGGGTATTTAATGACCAGCTTGTGTCTAGTGGATCCTGCCCCTGCCTGGGGCCCTCCATCTCTGAGGATGGACTTGATCTGTCCCTACCCCTCATCCCTGGAGTCTATCAGACACCCATCACTGTGGGCTTAGCCCCGGGACATGCCATGCCTCTCAAGACCTATCTCTGAAAACCTCACTGCTTGTGAGGCAAGTCCTATGCCATGATCTATGCAGTGAGAGCCAAGAGCAGGAGTGTGACACTCAAAGCCAGGCACATTGGGACTGAATCCACCTGCTTCCAGGCAGCGCTTGTCCCGGGCCCCATACTAAAGCAAAATTCTCTAAGCCTCAACTTCTGCTTGCAAAATAATGGAGAGTGTTAGTCTCCTCCTCAAGGATTCAGAATGAGATTTACTTGAAATGGCAGTAACAGTGGTGCAGTGGGGCCAGCATAGCCCAGGTGTTTGGCACACAATAGGTCCCTCCTCCTTCTCTCCTCTTGGCTAGAGGCAGGCCTGATGCCCCTGGGCTTTCTGACCATGATTGCTCCAACTCACCAAGCATCCTCCCATTCCCTGCTTCAGCCTTTGCCTAGAAGGCTGGGTTTCTAGGCCAGAAGGTCTGGTCCCTGGGTACTCATCCTTCTATAACAGGCTGACCAAAATATAGGTGGGGATTTTCATCAGGACAGCTCCAGGACACAGAGGGCAACACTGGCTTCCACAGGTTTATTCCTCAGGAGGGAAAAAGCTCATTGAGTTTCCAACGGCTTGGCTCTATGGGAGCAGGGCAACTTTTCCCGCAGGCTTCATAGTTAAGCATACGTTTGTGTTCCATTCAGCTATTTCCAGCTGACTGTTTCCCCTCTGACTCTGCGTGTTTGTTAACTGAATGAATAAACTAGGAGTAAATATTGTTTCTGAGCCAGTCTACAGAGTAAACACCTTGTAGCCAAAGAATCAGGAACACACTCTCTCCAGGGCCCTCTCAGGGCAGCCGGAGCTCCTGGAAGTCACAGTGGCAGCTGCATGGGTTGGAGCCCTTCGGGACCTGCCCTCATCCTCCTCCAGATGTCGAGGGGTGCAGTGTGAGCCCACTCTCTTCTTCCCTTGAGAATCAGACCAGAAAAGTTGAATCCTGAAGAGAAAAGAAAGGCAAGGCACATGGAGGAGACAGGCCCAAAGTCTGCTGCTGTTGGCCACCACACAAGGCTGATTTAGTCTGCCAGGCTGTAGCAGGGAACCCTAATGGGCCCAAGACAAAAATCAATAAACATTCACCAGATCTATTACAGAGATACAGGGAGGGAAGTTCTCTCATGCCCGCTCTCTGTAAATCAGCATATAATCTCATATCATTTTTCTGATTATAAATCCACATCCACTGCAGAAAATTAGGAAAGAAGGGCAACAATGAAGAAGAAATAAAAGCTGTCCGTTATTCTCCTTGCCCAAAGAAAGCCACTGTTGAACAATTCAGTATGTGTCCATCTGCTCAAAGGTGGAATACTGAATTTTTTGTTTTACATCTTGCTTTTTCAGTTACTATTTCTTACTATCATCTTCTTCATTACATATTCCCCAAAACACCACCCCTAGTTCTGTGCAATGTTATACTGAATGCATGTTTTTGCCAAGCTCTTGTTGCTTGGGGCATGGAGTTTCTTTCCAGTTTTACCACCCTTGGTCTACATCTCCATCTCTACAGTATCCTCAGATCAGTGGGCCACACTGGCTAGGTGTCATCTCTGTCCTCTTCCTCATCATCCTAGGCACACAGGCAGGCTATACCGTCAGCCACCCTGCAGGTGAGAGGGTTGGTCCTCAACTCCCCACCACACACACACAACTTGGAAACTACATGTATAAATGACAAGGTTTCTATCAACCTAGATCTCTCATAGAAAAGAAACACACTGCTGATCTGCTCATCAGCCCAGAAGAGCCATGTGAACAAGATAAAAACTTCTGATATATTGAATCTACTTGTTACTAATGCCACTCTCACCAATATAGGTACATTGCAAAAACATGCTACCAAAATTTCACTTTTGGCCCCTGTGTGTTAACAGATGGAGGCTGGGCATGGTGGCTCACATCTGTAACCCCAGCAATTCGGTATGCTAAGGCAGGAGGATTGCAAGTTCAAGGCCGTCCTGGGCAACTCAGTGAGACCCTGTCTTGAAATGTTTTAAAAAGTGGTGGTGGGGGAACCCCACTGGGTATGTAGCTCAGTGATAGGGCACCCCTGGGTTTACTCTCCCCCAACAAAAAAAAAACAGTCCAAGGCACTTCTGAACCATGCTGGAGTTACAACCAAATTCTGTAGGAAGCAAAGAGCAACCCTCCAACAAGTTGTGACCCACCCCCAAAATACCCTTCTATCACTTGACGCTTGGCAAAACTTTAGAGTAGACCCCTCTTTGCATTGCCTTTGCCACATTCTGAAGTTTCCCAGGTTCTGAAGATTCTTGGAATTCTTGAAGATCTTCCTTCACATGGATCACTCCCTGTTCTGCTGGTATTTAGGAGTCCTTTAGACAGATGTACACAGAAACAGGGGCTGGATTCTAGTGGCTGATTTTTGTCTATAACTGGCTTCTGCAGAGTCAATATTCCAATAAATGCATTAAACCTTAATGTACTAATCCACTTTTGTCTTTTCGTTCCAGTAACTTCCACCCCTTCCCCATGCCTTCTATCAAAGGCAGCCTCAAGCATTGCTGTACCCCCTCAGAGAAGTTCTATATAAACAACTTCACCTATGCACAGCATGGCAGGCAGAGGGTGCCATAGGACTTCAGCCATGTTGTGAGAAAGGAAGCGTAGGCCCTGGGGAAGGGGTCCAAAAACCCCAGCACCAGTGCAGAGGCCTCAGTCAACCCCAACACCAATACAAAACAATGAAGAAGACTTTGATATGGGTACTGCAGAAACACCAGGTATTAGAAAGGCTTTCCAGAGAAACAGAACCATCAGGATTATATATACAATCAAGAGAGAGATTTATTATAAGGAAATTGTTCATGTGATTGGGGGACTGGTGATTCCAATATCTGCAGAGCACGTCATCAGGCTAGAGACCCAGGCAAAAGGCAGCTGATGTCTGAAGATATTATGGTTTGGATATAAAGTGTCCCCCCAACTTCTTTATTAATGCAGGAATATTCAGAGGTGAAATGATTGGATTGTGAGATCTGTGACCTCATCAGACCGTCCTAGTTTGAATGGCCTGAGTGGATGGTAACTATAGGCAGGTGTTGCATAGCTGGAGAAGGCAGGTTACTGGGTGTATGCAGTCCCTCCCCCTTTGTATGTATGCTTCCTGATCATCATGAATGGTGCACTGCTCCTCTGCTACACCCTTCTGCCATGATGTTCTGCCTCATCTTGGGCCCAGAGCAATGGAGTTGGCCCAACATGGATTAAGCCTCTGTAACCATGAGCTCAAAATAAACTTTTCCTCCCCTAAGTTGTTCTTTTCAGGTATTTTGGTCACAGTGACAAAAAACTGACTAACACAAAGGGTAGAAAGGAAGCAGCAACCTTTCCCCTTTGAAAAATATGTCTCTTTTTCTTAAGGCCTTCAACTGATTGGAAAAGGTTCACCCACATTACAAAGGGTGATTTGATTTACCCAAAGTCTGATGACTTAAATATTAATCACATCTTTAAAAATATATATACCTCCACAGCAACATCTAGAGTGATATTTGACTACCTCCGCTGGGCACTGAGATGACACATAAATTAACAATCACACATAAATCTGACTGAAAACACATAAGAGACCCTGAGTGGGAACCATCAAAGTAAGCTCACTAAAGCCTCAGATTCAACAGAAATAATAATAAGCTTATTGCTGTCATTTTAAGGCACTACTTTTGGGGAGAGAGTTCTTTTTGCAGGCACAGATAACCAGAACACAAGCCAAATTTTATCCCCAACACGTGCCTCACTAGGCATTTTTCTGCAGGTAAGATGTGCACAGAGTCTGCCTTTAGGCCATACCCCTCGGGCTTACTCACCTTCAGGGCACAACATCCCACATAAGCCCTTGGATTCGAGCTCCGCAGTTTTGAGGACTTCCATAGAAATAGCTCCCCTTTTAATAAGTTCTCCACCCACTTATTGCCCTGCCAATTCCTGCTACCCTTCCTGACAATGCTGGGTCTTTTTCACATTTATGTTTCCAGCTGCTGGCCCCTCCAGGTTGCCCCTGAGCACTTATCAAATAAATAAGATGCTAGTGTTCACCAAGAGCCCTAGGAAGTGGGAGGTGAGCCTGGGATTGCAGGGCTTTGCCACACTGCACTTCCTTTCCAAGATCTGGCCATGGGAGCAGGTGGCACAGGGGATGAGCTTGGGCAGTGTCACCCAGACCCATCAAGACACCATACATATTCAGGGCCCACTAAGGGCTAACCTAGAGAGGACGCACAGCAAACAGGAGGGATTACCCAGGCTAGTGAGCCATCTCCACTTCTTCATGCATCAATCTGTCTGCCCAAGGCTGTGCCCAGGATAGAAGGCTCTTGCAGGGCCACAGAACCAAAGATCTGCCCTAAGTTGTGCCCTTCTAGAGTTCTAGGTCTCGCCCTACTGACTGTGTCTCCTGCAGGCACTAGCCTGGCCTGGGCACTAGGGATGAAATGGTGGGCAGAGTCCATTAAAAGGTGCAGGCTGACTGGAAAGATGGATGGTAAACAAGGAAGTATATCATCTACCGTCTGGGCATAAAAGAAAAGCAGTAGTGGAGAGAGACAAAGGTGTCTATAGATGGTGCCTCCTTGACAAGGTGACGTTGGAAGAGAACAGAATGAGAAAGATGAAAGAATGCGACTGTCTGCAGAAACAAAGCAAGAGAGGAGGTCTAGAGCGGTGGCTCGGCGGTTACAGCGCTTCCCAGCAAGTGCAGGTACACGGGTTCAAACCCCAGCACCCACGTACACAACTAAGTGTCAGAGCAACGAAAGCCATGTGAAAAACTCAATAAAAATTGATTCTCTCTGTCTCTTCCTCTCTCTCTCACTGTCCTTCTCTCTTAAAAGAAAAAAAAAGCAAGAGAGGTTTAACAGTTTAAGCAGCAATAAGGGCTGAGGCTGCGGGGTGTGGTAGCTCATGCCTATAATCCCATCAAGTCAGGAGAATGAGGCAAGAGGACCACAAATTTGAAGCTTGCCTCAGTAACTTAGCAAGGCCATAAGAAACATCAAGACTCTGTCTCAAAATAAATAAAAAGGGCCAGGGGTGTGGCTAAGTGGCCAAGTACCCCTGGGTTCAATAAAGAAGAGGGGCTGGAGCATTGGGAGACAAGAAGGATCAGATCCAGTTAGGCCTTTGAGGAGACCCTGAGGGCTTACTTGTTGGGCAGCATTGGGGGTCAACGGAGGCAAAGGCAGGATCAGGGTGACGATGGGAAATGGAGGAACAAGATCTATCCTGAAGACAAAGGTCTTTGCTTGAGGCAGAGAGGTTTGTGCTGGTAAGAATGAGGGGACTGAGGACTGTTCCAGGAAGTGCCTGAGGAAGGATTAGCCGAAAAGAACAGCACCTTCTATCCCTGGTGCAGTAGGGCCCCAGCCTCCTTGGAGAGTGCAGTGGGTGCTTGGTTCCCCCCAGCACATGTGTGCCCCCAAGTGGTAACTGTGAGAGAGTACACACAAATCACCACACTCCCGGATGCTTCAAACAGCTTCAGGTTAATATACACCCATGTGTGGGTGTGTGTATAGGTGTGTGTATTCTCAAGTGCAACAACATGAACTCACACCACGTCCACAGATAGAAGCAGGCAACCCAGGAAGATGTGACCAGGTTAATAGTGACCAAGTTCCTTCTTTCTTCCTAGTCGTGAGAGCTCATTCCCTTCAGGCACATGTGAGTGAGAGATGGCCCTTTGGAGACCCCCCAAATTAGTCTCTATCACCCAAGGAGAAACCCAGAACAATACAGTGTGTTTATTATATACCCTGAGTTTGTCTTTCATTTCACACCTATAGACCAGACAGTCACGGCCATACTACTTTGATACACATGGAATGTGACCTCAGCCCATCTCAACTCAAAAAGGTCCTAATTCCTACTATGTGCATGATAATACAATGTAATACAGAATAGCACAATATATAATATGATACAGTACAACACAGTACTGACCATCTCTGATTTACCATGGTTCAACTCATACACAATTTGTCAACTTTACAATGGTGCAAAAGTGATAAATATTCAGGAGAAACCCTACTTCAAATTTTGAAGTCTGATCTCTATCTGGGATAACTATACCCAGACAATCAAGATTCTAGGCAGCAGCAGCAAACTGCACCCCACTCAGCCTCAGGATAACAAGGGGAAGGGGAAATAACCAACACTCTACAGGGTGCTATCTTGCTAAACTAGGATGCGCTATGTTACTAAACTTGATTTTTGACTTAAAATATTTCCAACTTTTGATGGTTTGATCAGGATGTATGTAACAGATCCCCAGAGAAGGAACATTTGTACAGTACCATGCAATATAAAGCAGTATAATACAGAACAATATAATACAATATATAGTACAGTATACTACAAAACAGTGTAGTACAGTATAGTACAGTGTAAAACAGTATGAGCTGGTACAGTACAACACAATATATAATACAGTAAAATACAATATGGTATAGCACAATACAAAACATGGCACAGTACAATACAATACAGTACACAGTACAGTACAAACCAGAATGCTATAACAGTACAGTACAATACAGTATAATTGGGTATATTACAATACGTAATGCTCCAAACCCTGTCCCTTTAGCTGCAAGCTCCAACCCATGTAGGAGTGCAGAGAGCTGTCAGACCTGAGGATGGTCAGGGCTGAGTGAGTCAGCCCCTTGAGGCAGACTGTGAGGAAGAAGACACAGCAGGGTCCACCCACCAACAGCAGCAGCAACTGGTACTAGGGAGAGGACAGCACCCCCTGCCGGCCATTGTTTTCTGGGAAGCATGACCCCCCTCCTTCAACCCTTTAGCAACCGCATCTCCAGGGCACATCTCGGGCCTTCCACCTGCCCCAGCTGGGCATTTACACTGTCTGACCCTCTTCCCCCCCAGCTCTGCAATCCCCCTAAGGATCTTTCATTGGCCAGCTGCAGTGAGCCTCTCCCTCAAACTAAGTGCCTGCAACTCACCCGCGTAGGCTATAATCCATCCCTCACTGTCTACACTTATCTGGGAGAGGTCATTTCATGGTGGAAAGGATTTTTCAGAGGCAAGCCTGCATCCCTCAACGATATTTATGAGGTTGTCACACAGAAATAATCACAAATATAAAGTGTCCTGCCTCCTGATACCTATATTTTACAGTAAGCTCTGGAAGCAGAGTTTTGGTTACACAGAAAAATGATTATGACATGATTATTAAACTCATGAAACAACTTTTTCCACATTTATCCACAGGTAAAGTCTCAAAAGTCTTCCAATAGAAGATTCTCTGTGATGTTCAAATTCTACCCTTGGACTGTCCCTCTCTGATCTAGGTGCCTGCTCCAGGAGGGGCCCTCCTTAATCCCCAGGCAACCCACCCCAGGTGAGGCAGCAGGAAAGGAGGGGGGAAGGGAAGTCAAAGGAGAGGACAGGAACTCCAGCTTGGACCAACCCAGAACCTTGACATCTTGTGCTCCAGGCTCTTGCCCTTGGGGAAACACTGCCTGAATAGGTCAAATAATTCATGCCAAGTCCAGGCTGCAGGCTCTAAGTGAGGTCCACAGTGCACTTGGGTACTTTCAACTGTGGACTCCTTTTCCAAATGAAATCTTAAAAGGAAGCACCCTGTATAGAAGAAGCAAAAGTGGTACAGTCAGGGAATGAAGTCAGGGAAAGAGACAGAGCCCTGACCTGAGCAGTTCTCTGGTCCATCTTGCCGGCATGGTGACCCCTTAGGCAGAAACTGCTTGCTCAGCATAGGAAGCCATCTTCCCACTCTGAAGCTCAAACCCACTGTCAGCAGAGCACTGCTGAGCTGCCATGTGTTGTTTGGGGCTCTATGAATCCCACAGCTTCAGGTCTATCCCAGAAAGACATGTTCATCTCTTTTAGGGTGTGTTGGGGGGGCTCTGATCAGAAGACCCATGAATCAACTGCTCAGATTTTACTCCTTGGACACTGGCTGACACCAAGATCCACAGGGCCCTGGTACCCCAAGGGGGAGAACATCTTTTCAGTTCACAGACCCACCAAACCCACCTGGGCCACTGTGACTTGCCAACACCACAGGACAAACTGGTGGTCCACTGACTTGCTCAAAAAGGCATGTTTGAGCTAAGAATTAAAAGGCAGAAATGTAATCTTACTTTTACAGTATTCTGTAATCTCCAAATTTAGCTTTGTTGCTTTCTGACTCCTGTCCTTCATTATGACAATTTTACCCATACAAGCAAGGACAGGTGACCAAAGAGACAGTAATAGCAGTGCTGTCATGAAGCAAGGAAGTCTTAGCAGGCATCAATCACCACCAGGGGCTGCTCTGTGGAGTCCTCCCCACTTGGCCTTGACTCAGTGATGGCATAGAGACATGTGCAAACTAACCCCACATGAAGTTGTAGGACAAAGTAGAAATGCGCAGAAGCAGAAGCTTCTGTCCTAGCCAAGAGTCTATGTATGTGCATCAAGCAAACGAAGGTAGAAAGCCCTGAGGGGACACTGAGAACATTCACTCTTACATCCCTACTGAAACAACTCCTCAGTCACCAGTGAATTTCATACATTTCCTCTTTCCTTCGGCCAGAAGGAAGCTCCAATTCATAAGGGCAAACCCTGGAAGTGTGTTTTGTGTGTGGATCCCCCACTGCCCACTCTGGGGTCTATCTTATGTTCTTTTTGCCCATGTTTTGTCTGTTTCTTGTATTCTGTTGGGTTAGAAAAACTTCTCTGTAAGGAACTTGAATCTTTCTGATGCATTAAATGAGCCAAAGCTTGTGGGTAAGCAATGGGTGGAAGTTCAGAACAGGAAGAGACTGGAGCCCTGACTGGTGCCTCTGATCCTCTCACCGCTGCCGTCCAGGGATGTGCACACATGTGTACTAAGGAGCCTGGGATAGAAACCTAGAAGGTCCCTCTGACTACACTAGGCTGGGGCCCTGGCCTCAGAAAGTTTTGAAGGGTAACCAGGAGAGAAGGAACTGGATTCATCAGTGCCAGGACCAACCCAAACAAGAAAGACCATGTGGGAATCCCTAAAGGAAATGGTCCAGCTTCCCAAGAGGCAGTGGGAGTCCCATTGGAAGTGTGTAAGCACATGGTTCTCCCAAAGTGGTATCTGACCTCCCTCTACAGGTGGGGTGGCCAGTAATCCCCAGCTGCCATATGGCCTGTCCACACTTACGATGAGTCACAGTCCCCAGCCAGCAATCAGCTCTTCTGTTTTAGTCAACTTTTCATCACTGTGATCAAAACACATGACAAGAACAACTAAGAAGAGCAAAAGTTTATCTTGGTCTCAGGGTTTCATAGCTTCAATACATGGTTGGCCAATCATTGCTCTGGACCTGAAATGAGGCAGAAACATCATGGCAGAAGGATAAGTGGGGAACAAAGCTGTAAATATTCCTGCATTGCCTAACACAAGAGCTTTTTAGGGAACAATTAAAGATCCAAACTATAATACCTTTCTCAATAGTACCCCACCTGGACACCCCACTTCCAAGACCCAAGACCTCTGCTGACACCTACTAGAATTTCCTCTCTCTGGGCACATCCAGTGTTCACCAGCCCCACAGGACACAGAATTCATCCTAATTGGCTCAAAGAAGAGCCAAACTACTAATACATGAATGGTCCCTAGGGAACTGACCACAGTGGGACCCTTCCCATTCTTGGCGCTGAGTGAAGGGCAATGCAAGAAATCAGCCAGGAATAGTTAAGTAGGGAGAGAATAAGGAATAAATATCAGGGTGGGCCAGGTCTATTCTAGGGTAGGTCTCAGAACAGGGCATGAAAAAGATAAAACCTTGGTTTTTATGTAGCTTGTAAACTGATTAACAGATTTAGCCTGCTAAATCATCATAAGTTCCTAAGAGGGAAAATAAAAGAAGGGGTAACTGGCACAGGAATGGATACAAATGAAGAAATCCATCACCAAGTCTCTCTATGGACTTACGTCAGTGAAGCAGGGTCTCTGGTCATCCTAGATTTTCCTGGCCTATATGCTCAATCTTCCAGAGCACAGTCCTTCCTAGATTCAGACCAAAAGGACTGAGAAAAGCAAAACCTGACTTATTCTGCCCTCAGAAAAATGCCAAAGAATGACTCTTTCTCCTGTGAATCCTCCAATTTGGTAGCACATTGAGGCATTCTGATGTCCCAGTCATCTCCTTTTCTACTTGTAAATCAGTATCCTAAATGGTGCTGCTTCAGTGAGCGGGTGACAAATGCACTTGAAATGCATTCTTTTCCTTGCTCATAAAGTTGATTTAACATTTCAATTAATCTTGCTTCTTCCCCATCCACAATTTATGTGGCTGCTTTTTAAGCAAGTTTTCTTTGGAGCTTAAATGAGCACAAGTGTAAACATTGGTTAATTTATCTGTTTCCCTGTAGATATTTCATTTACCTGAAGCATCTCTCCATCCCCTTTATGTGCTCCCCAGCCAGCACATGGGATGATGGTCTCCTGTTGTATTGCCAATGAGGTCATCCATTGTGTTACATCTAGCAACACATTGTGTTGCACTTTGAGAGGCCACAAATTTCGATGTTCAGGTAAAAGAAAAACAGGGGTTCTCCTCATATGAGAGAGGGCTAAGGCTGGGAAGTCAGGAAATGGGACTGGAAGAGAACAACAGTCTTCTGGAAGGTGCAAGAGCAGGCAGCCAGCAGTTCTGTCTGAGTGATCAGGCACCCTGCCAAGATAGAAGGTTTGTGACCATAAATTAACACTGAACTAAGTTCAGCTCAAGGATTTATTTTGTGTTCTTCAGAGAAGTATCTGGTAACTTGAGGCAAGGTGATTTTATGTAGGTTAATGAGGATTGCCCACTGTATTAGTCTGTTTTCCATTGCTGCAAGAGAATGCCTGAGGTCAGATAATTTGTGAAGAAACAGGATTTATTTAGCTCACAGTTTTAGAATGTGAAAGTCCAAGACTGGGTAGCACCCTCCATATGGCCCCTGGTGAGCATACCCCTGATGGATGGCATGACACTTGAGTGCATGCAAGAGGGAGAGAGCATGAATCCACCCTGGAGCCAGAGAGAAACCCACAATAACAGCAGGATGGACTCAAGTCCTAGTTTACATCACTGCAGGCTGACTGTAGCGGCTGTGAACTCAGAATATCCGACAGTGACAGAGAGACCCCAGCATGTAGGAGCTTGTATTTCAGTATGGCATGAGACTGCTTTGGTGGGTAAGGGAGCCCATCTTGGTGTAACATCTGTTACAGTGGTCCTAGACTTAGGATGACCCTTAGCAAAGCAGTGGCTATCGTAGTCATGAGTTTAAGGATCACCAAACAACAACAACAACAAAAAAAAAAAAAAACCTGCCTGGAATTTCTGGACAGGCTTACTGTTGAAGGTCATTCCTAGATAAATCCAGACAGCACATTCAGGAATAAACTCCTACTTCTTCAATTTCAGACACCAATATGTAACTGCAAGAATCAAGAATAACCAAAGAAATATAACTTAATCTAATAACAATGTGCACTGATTTCAAAGAGATGGAGATGTGTGAACTGTCTGATAAAGAACTTAAAATAACTGCTTTAAGAAGCTAGGCAAACTAGCAATCTTCAGGAAAGTGGAGAAAAACAGCTCAGAAATTAAGCAGACAAATTTAACAGAGATTGAAACAATTAAAACAAAAAAATCCTACATCTAAAAGGTACAATTAACATAATAAAAATGCAATAGAGAGCATCAACAGCAGAATTAACCAAGCAAAAGAATTTGTGAATTTTAAGATGGACTATCTGAAAATTCATAGAGGTAAGAAAATGAAAAAGAATAAAGAAATTGTATGGTATTTATCAGACAACATAAAAAAGAGAAAATATAAGTCATTGGCTTTCAAGGGGGTGGGTAGAAATAAAGGGGTAGACAGATTATTTAAAGGAGTGATAGCATAAAATTTCCAAACCTGAAGAAAGAAAGAAATACTAAGGTATAGGAAGAACAAAGGTCCCTAATCACATGCAGTATACATAAGAATACCCTGTAACATTTTATAGCCTGAAAGTAGTACTGGATCCTGAAAGCAGCAATGGACAAGAAGCACATCACATATAAGGGAGTTCCAATATTCCTAGCAGCAGAATTTGTAAGAGCTATCATACAGGCCAGGAGGTAGAGGACAAACGCAAAGTGCAAAAGGAAAAAACTGCCAACTAAAAAGAAATGCTAAAGGAAGTTAGGATGCATCTTAAAGCTTAAAGCTTGCTGGTAAAGTTAAAGTTAACTATAGTCAAAGTCAGAATAATCCAGTAACGCAATTGTGACATAAATCACTTATATCTTTAGTTTAGAGATTAAAAATAGTAAAAAATGATAATAGCTACAATAATTTGTTAGGAAATATGCAAAATAAAATTATGTAAATTGTGGCAGGGTGGAATTAAAATGTATAGTGTTATTTTAAAATCTTATAAGATCTAAAAGCAAATATATATAATAGATACACTGAAAAAACAAAGTAAAATATCAAAGCATACCACTAAAGAAAAGCATTTAACCACAAAGGAAGACAGAGTGAAAGAAAGGAAGAAAAGATTTACACAACTAGAAAATAATTAATAAAATCATGATCAGAGGTCTTTACCTGTCAAGAATATCCTTGAACATAGATGGATTAAATTCCCTAATTAAAGGAAATAGAATGGCTGAATGAATAAAAAGAAAAAGAAAAAGCAAGATACAACTATAGGTTTACCTCAACAGACATTTTTTTCACCAGTACCTACACATAAAATGAAGATGAAGGGATGGAAAATGATATTGCATATATCTTTTTATATGCAGCCAAAAGACAGTAGAAATAGCTATATTCATATCAGATAAAATGGACTTTATTCTTTTTTATTTGTTTGATATAGTCTTACATACTGGTGGGAATCGTTTTTACATATTCATGCATATATGGATATTGACAAAGTAAGTTAAGATCAATCCTAGTCCAGAGTCTCCCCCATTTCAACCACTCCCTGCTCTCATATCTCCCCTACTTTACCCCCATGTGATAGATAGAACTAAGCCTGTACATGTGTATTAGTTTTTGAATTTTCTGATTATTTTTGCCCATCTATGTGTAGTTGGGCTTCTCATGGGAGTCGAGGGTTCCTAGCTGCATTGATAAACCCCCAATCCCTCCCTCCAGCTGCAGTGAAATCCTTCCTTCCCCTCCTTGCCCCCTCCCTTCTCCCACCGTAAAATGAACTTTAAAATAAAAACCATAAAATAACAAAATCATAAAAAGATATAATTAAGGTCATTTTAAAAGGTCAGTTCAGCAAGAGGAGATGACAATAAATATATATATATAGGACAAACATTATACCACCTAAATACATGAAACAAACATCAATAGATCTAAAGTAAAAGACAGACTGCAATAAGATAATAGTAGGGGTCTTCAATATCCCCCTTTCAGTAATAGACAGATCATTCAGGCAGACAATCAACAAAGAAATATCAGATTTAAACTTCACTCTTGACCAAATGGACCATCATTATAGGGCATTCCAATGAGTATAAAATATACAGTCTTCTCAATAGCACATGGAACATCTCCAGGGCAGATCACATGTTAAGCCACAGAACAAGTGTTAATAAATTTAAGAAGACTGAAATCACATGAAATACACTTTATGAGGGGCTGGAGGAGTGGCTCAGTGGTTACAGCAATTGCCTGACATGTCTGAGAATACAGATTCAAACCCCAGCACCACATACCACATACACCACAAAGTGTCAGATCAACCAAAACCATATGAAAAACTAAATTAGAAAAGTGATTTTCTTTTTCTCTCTCTCTCACTGTCCCTCTCTCTTAAAAAAAATTTATATATATATATGTATATATATATATATATAAAACCATAATGGTATAAAATTAGAAATCAATATCAGGAAATGCAAAGCAAAGGTACGTTGATATTTCATCTTACTACAGTTAGAATGGTAATCATTGGGAACACAAATAATAACTGGGCATGGTGGTGCATGCCTGTAATCCCAGCAACTGAGGAGGTTGAGAAAGGAGGATTGCAAGTTCAAATCAGTCTCAACAATTTAGCAAAGCCCTGAGTAACTTAGCAAGACCATTTCTCAAAACAAAAAATAAAAAAAGGCTGATAATGTATCTCAGTGGTTAAGCACTGCTGTGTTTGATCCCCAGAACCAAAGAAAAGAAAGAAAGAAAAATAGAATGTAAATAATAAATGCTAGTAAGAATATGGAGGAAAAGGGTACATTCATACATTGTTGGTGGGTCTGCAAATTAGTACAACAACTTTGGAAAGTACTATGGAGATTTCTCAGAAGACTATGGAATCACCATATGATCCAGCTATACCACTCCTTGGTATTTATCCAAAAGAATTAAAATCAGATGAGATTGAGTGTATTCAGGTTTCAAACTGAGACAAAGTGCAATTTGTCAGAAGTGGGATTCAGACCCATGCCTCTAGGAAAGGCTGTGACCTGAATGCTGTGCCTTAGATGTTCATTTCATACATATCTCAGTTTGTCGGGATGAACCCAACTATTATGCATGACTATAAAACTCTAATAAAAAAAGAACTAAAATCAGCGTAGTATAGTGATATATGAATTTCAATGTTTATGCAGCACCAATTCACAATACCCAAGTTACTGAGCCAAACTAGGTGTCCCCCAATATGATTGGATAAAGAAAATGTGATATATCCATGACAGAGTTTTACTCAGTTATAAAGAAGAATGAAATTACATCATTTTCTTCTAAATGGATGGAAATGGAGTACATCATGCTAAGTGAAATAAGCCAGACTCAAAAAGTCAACAGTCAAATGTTTTTTCTCATATATGGAAGCTTGAGAGAAATAAGGAATTTAAAAAGAGGAAATCTCATGAAAAAGAAGGGAAAACAGTGGAGTAGAGGAAGGAGGCCAGGGCATTGGGAGATGGGATGATGGGAAGGGGAGGAACAGAAGAATAAGATCAACCGAACTCTGTCAGGTGCATGTATGAACATATCGCAATGAATTCCAATTTTCTGTACAGCTAAAGTGCACTAATTAACAAAATAAATTATAAGTATGTAAAATGTTTAAGAAAACTTTAAAACTTTAAAACTTTAAAAATAAAACGAAAACAAAACAAACCAACAAAAACAGCTATGTGACTATATTGTCATTATGCAAAACAGATTTTAAGTCAGAGTTTACAAGAGACAAATTGATTTTACATAGTGATTAAAGTCTCAATTCACCAAAAAGATACAACAATTACAAGACATAAACTCTAACAACAGAGCCCAAAATTATGATGGTAACCCAGATAGAAGGCTGCTAGGATAAATTCCTTGAATAATAGGAAACTTAAGGAGAAGTCACCCACCAAGACAGGCAGTGGGAGATCAGTTAAGATGGAAAATTACCAGAGTAAAGACAATAGGCTCTGGCTACTTCCAGACTCAACTGGCACCCAGCCTCACCCATGATCACAACTGGTGAGTGAAAGGGCATTGTTTAGATACCGATGGGACCTTGCATCAGACATGGTAAACAGAGGGAATTAATGTCCACCATTCACAACCTGGGGCAGTGGAAACTAGAGTCCAGGTGAAACACCTGGATCACTTCACTACTGTACCCCAGAGAGCAGTGGTGGTCCAGAGGAATACTTCTACACTATGGAACACCTGTGGAAAACCCACAACCAGAGTTTCTGCCCCCAGAATCACACACCAGGATCTTCACCACTGTAAAAAGGATCCTATAGAAGGGAGCAGGTACATGGTGACTCACAGCAATCACAGGAACACTCTAGAGCCTGCATCCTGAACTCCTGCATACATTAGAAATAGCCAAGTCGCAACACAGCACCCTCCAAGCAGTCAGCTATAGGCACCTAAGCCTATAGCTGGGTTGTCAACCAGCAGCTGCGGGTAAGAGGTTCAAAGCAATTAGGGAATTGGCTCCTATGCCCCTGCAACTCTGGAAAGACCCACAGCTAAAGACTGATGAGCATCTGCTAAATGTCCAAACCAAATGAAATCCAAACCAAAATTCAACAAGAATTTTCTTCACCTTGACAAGGCTTCCTAGAAATAACTCTAATGTCAACTTTGATCACATAAATAACTCTTTAACTTGAACAATAATGGTTATCCCAATAGCCAACAACCCATTTGAATGTATTTCATCCAATGGTTTAAAGCATTAATTGAAATCCATCTTCCTATCACTGTTTTCATAGCTCTAGTTTATACTTGCTCCTCTGTCCCCCTATTCATTCTCTCACATTATTTCCTACACCTCAAATACCCACCATTCACTTATTTCTCCTTTCTACTTAGATAGGAAATACTTTATCTGTTTATCTATCTCTCATCTATATATATATATCATTTATCTCTCTTTTTTCCTCTGCTTTTTTGCCCAATCTTTCTTCCTCTCCCCTTTTAGCCCTCATTTAAGGTGGCGACCTTACTATATAGTAAGTTTACTAAATTTAATAACTAATTTTTGACCTATTCCAGAACTTTATTACAAGTTCACACCTGGTTTTGAGGAACCATGGAGAACAATAACTACAAGGTTTTGTTTCTTATTAGTTGAATATAACAAGTCTTGGCTCTGAAGTAATTATAGTAAATAGGGCTTAGTTGCATCTTTTAACATGGTGCTGATATTGGGATCAGCAAGGTCACACATTGAATGACAATATCATTATCTAGATTCAACCAACCCAGGACTCAATTTGAAGGGTATGGATCTACTAGGAATTTAACCAGGGTTACTTAACCATTTAGCCACATCCCCAGCCCATTTTTTATTTTTTATTTTGAGACAGGGTCTCACTAAGTTGCTCAGGGCCTCACTAAGTTGGCAGATTTGAACTTGTAATCCTCCTGTCTCAGCCTCCTGAGACACTAAAATCATAGGCATATACCACCATGCCCAGTCAACCTAGGATTTTTAAGAGAAAGAAGCTCACAAAGGAGTCCTTCACATAAAATAAAAATTGAGAACTGTACCAATAAATGGGTAGACACACAAATGATATGAAAATCAAGGGAAAATACTGGCTGAGATCATAAGACCCATAATGCTTCAACACTAACTTCATCAACACCGCAGTAGAAGAAATATCAGAGAAGGAATTTCGAAAGTTCATAGTTAAAATGTACTATGTAGAGGGATAAGGGTGGGTAATTGGGGGGGGCTCTCCTGGGGGCAATTCTAATATCCAGAATATATACACATTTTATATTATTTTGTTAAAACTTGTATGGTTGTTCTATAATAAATCTGTCAATTAAAAAAACTGGGAAAAAATGTACTATGTAAAGCACTTGCCTTGCATGTTCAAGGACCTGAGCTTGAACCCCAGCACCACATACAAAGCTAAGTGTCAGAAAAATTTTAAAAAATGATGAAAAAAATAAAATAAAAATTGACTCTCTTGCTCTTTCTTTTTATTTATTTATTTTTTTCAGGGCTGAGGACCAAGCTCAGGGCCTTGTGCATGCTAGGCAAGTGCTTTGCCGCTGAGCTAAATCCCCAACCCCTCTCTCTCTCTTTTTTAAAAAAAAGTTCTATGAACTAAAAGAAGATGTAAGGAGTGAAATTAGAGAGAAAATAAAAGAAGTGAAAGATCACTTCAACCCATCAATGACATTCTTCACAGATATAGAAAAATCAATTCTTAGATTCCTTTGCAACCATGAGAGTCCCAGAATAGCCAAAGCAATACTTAGGGGGGAAAAAAAGCAGGAGGCATCACAGTATCTGACCTGAAACTGTACTGCACAGCTGTAGTTACAAAAACAGCATGGTATTGGTATCAAAATAGACATAAAGACCAATGGAATAGAATAGAAGAAATAAAGACAAAACCACAATTCTATAGCCATCTGATATTTGACAAAGTGGCAAAAATATAACTTGTAGAAAAGATAGTCTTTTCAACAAATGGTACTGGGAAAAATGGATAGCCATTTGCAAAAAAAAAGAAAAGAAAAGAAAGAAAGAAAGAAATTGGGTCCATATCTCTCATCCTGCACAAAACTCAAATTTAAATGGATCAAAGACCTAAGAATTAAACCAGACATCTTACAACTGCTAGAAGAGAAAAATGTATCAACACTCCACCATATAGGAGCTGGCAATAACTTCTTTAACAAGACCTCCACAGCCCAAGAACAAAAACCAAGTATTAATAGGGGGGATGCCATTAAATCAAGAATCTTCTGTACAGCTAAGGAATCTATTAAGAATGTTAAGAGAGAGCCTACAGAATGGGAGAAAATCATGGCCAGCTACACCTTGAACAAAAGTCTAATATCCAGTATATACGAAGAGCTCAAAAAGTTTAATACCAAAATCACAAATCACCCAATCAATAAATGGGCAAAAAAGCTAAACAGAAACTTCTCAACAGAGGAAATTCAAAAGGCCAATAAATTTATGGGGAAAAAAGTGTTCAACATCTCTAGCAATCAGGAAAATACAAATCAAGACTTCAATAAGATTTCACCTTACTTCAGTAAGATCAAAAAAAATAAACAAAACAAATGCTGGAGAAGGTGTGGAAAGAAAGAAACCCTTATATGTTATTTCTGGAACTGTAAACTAGCACACTCTTGAAAATAGTATGGAGACTCCACAAAAAATTAGGAATGGAACGACTGTATGACCCAGCTATTCCACTCCTGGGTATTTTCCCAGAAGATATAAATTTGGCATATTTCAGTGACACAGCTATATCAATGTTTATAGCAGAACAATTCACAAGAACTAAATGATGGAATCAACCCAGATGCCCATCTTTGGATGAGTGGATCAAGAAACTGTGGAATACCATGGAATTCTACTTAGCTATTTTAAAAGATGAAATTATGGCCTTTGCTGGTAAATGGGTGGAGATAGATAAAAATGTGCTGAGTGAAATTAGCCAAACCCAGAAACTCAAGGGCCAAAAGTATTTCTCTATGTGGAAGTTAGAGTACAATATAGGAAAGAGTGAGAGAACAATACATCTAGTCAATAGATTCATCAAACATGGATTACCAATTAAACTGGGGCAACCTTGCAGACTATGGGTCAGGGGGGTGGAAAGGGCGATGGTGTGAAGGTGGGGAGGGTTAAGGAGGGATATACAATGTGTGCATGTATGGAAGTGTAACAACAAACCCCTTTAATATGTAAAACTACAATGAAAAATAAAATCTTGTTTAAAAAATAAAAAAGAACAATCACTTCAATAAAGAGAGATTATGAAAAAGAAACAAACAGAAAAACTAGAAATGACAGACTCAATAAACCTAATTTAAAATCCAATGGAAAGCATCACCAATATATTAGACCACTTTGAAGACAGATCTTTAGGCCTTGAAGACAAAGTATATAATCTTGTGAATAAAGTTGATCACAAAGAAAACATGTTAAAGATCATGAACACAATATTCAAGAAATTTGGGATGATATTAAGAGGCCAAATTTAAGATTCATTGGGATAGATGAAGGCTCTGAAACACAAGTTAAAGAGATGCACAATCTTTTCAATGAAATGATATAAAAAATTTTTTCCAAACCTTAAGAATAAGATGGAAGCCAGGAATGGTGATACACACCTGTAATCCCAGAGACTCGGGAAGCTGAGACAGCAGGATCACAAGTTCAAAGCCAGTCTCAGAAACTTACAGAGGCCCTAAACAACTTAGCAAGATTCTATCTCTAAATAAAAAAATAAAAAGAGCTGGGGATGTGGCTCAGTTCTTCAGCACCCCTGGGTTCAAACTCCAGAACCAAAAAAAAAAAAAAGAGAGAGAGAGAGAGATGGAAATTCATAGGAGGCATATAGCACTCCTAATTTACAAAATCACAATAATCTACTTCAATACACATTATAATGAAGATGACTAACATTAAGAATAAAGATAGAACTTTAATACCTGCAAGAGAAAATGACTAGTCACAAATAGAAATAAAATCAACCTGGATTTCAACTAATTTCTCAACCCAGACACCAAAACCCAGGAGAACTTAGAATAATATCTACCAAATTCTGAAAGAAAATGGCTGACAACCATGAATATTATATCCAGCAAATTAAGCTTCAAAATTAAAGAAGACAGAAAAAACTTCCACGATAAACAGAAGCTAAAAAAAATCATAACCAGAAAATTTGCACTACAAAACATATTCAATAAAATATTTCATGAAGAAGAAATAAAAAATAAATATGAAAACCAGCATAGGGAGTAATTACACAAGAAGCATAGTCAAAGGAGAATCAAATCCAATTTAAATATTAGAAACAAATTTAAAATGGAAGGAAATAAAATGCATCTCTCAATAAGGACATTGAATGTAAATGGTCCAGACTTCAATCAAAAGACATAGGCTGGCAAATTGGATTTAAAAGCAAGACCTAAAAATATGCTTTCTGCAAGACACTTACCTCACAGGCAAAGACATCCACAGATTGAAGGTGAAAGGATGGGAAAAAAACACATCATTCACATAGGACTCATAAAGAAGCAGAGGTAGCTACTCTCATAACAGATAAAGTGGACTTCAAGTCAAGATTAATGAAAAGAGACAAAGAAATTCACTTCATACTGCTTAAGGGAAGCATACATCAACAAGATATAAATGTTTATGCCCCAAACAACAAAGCATCTAAGTACTTAAAACAAACCCTACTCAATATTAAGAATCAGGAGCTGGAGTAGTGGCTCATCAGTTAGAGTGCTTGCCTGGCATGTGTGAGGACCCAGGTTTCAACCTCAGTGCCATATACACACTGAGTATCAGAAAAACAAAGACTAGATGAAAAAGTAAAATTGATTCTTTTTCTTCTTCCTCTCTAACACTATCACTCTCTCTCTCACTCTCTCTCTCTTTTTTTAAAAAAAAGAATCAAATAGACTACAATACAATAATACTGTGTAACTAACACTGTTCCCTCACCACTGGATAAATCATTCAAGAATTAAAGCCAAGAATCAATGCATAGAATGCCATTAAACTGAAAAGATTCTGCTCAGCTAAAGAATTAGTCAAGAGTATCAAGAGAGAATCTACAGAATGGGAGAAAATCATTGCATGCTATGCCTCTAACAGGGGACTAACACCCAGAATATACAAAGAACTCAAAAAACTGAACACCAAAAATACAAATAATCCAATCAATAAATGTGCTGGGGAACTAAATAGAAACTTTTTAAAAGAGGAAGTCCAAAAAGCCAATAAATATATGAGAAAATGCTCTACATCACTAGCAATCAGATAAATGCAAATCAAAACTTCACTCAAATTCCACCTCACTTCAGTCAGAGTGGCAAAAATGAAGAATACAAACAATAATAGATTCTGGAGGGATCGTGGGGAGAAAGGAACACTAACACACTGCTGATGGGACTGCAAACTTGTACAGCCACTCTAGAAAGAAGTGTGGAGACTCCTCAAAAAACTAGAGATGGAACTACCTTATGACCCAGCTATCCCACTCCTGCTTATTTTCCCAAAAGAGCTAGTATTGGCATACTACAGAGACACAGCTATATCAATGTTTATAGAAGCTCAATTTACAATAGATAAACTATGGAACCAACCCAGATGCTCCTCGCTGGATAATTGGATTTAAAAATTGTGGTATATATGCAAAATGTACTTCTGCTTCACTTTTAGAGAGAATGATACCATGCCTTTTGCAGCCAAATGGATGGAGATGGGAAAAATTACGCTGAGTGAAATATCCCAGACTCAGAGATTTAAGTGCTAAATGTTTTCTCTCATAAGTAGAAGCTAGTGTAAACCCTGTGAAAGGATGATAATCAGCTGAGTTTAAGTAATCAACTCACCATAGTTGAAACTCCACAAAAGCTGGGTAACCACACCTATGAAGATTGAGGGAGAAGAGAGAGAGGCAAAAAGGAGAGGGTGGGAGAAGGGGGGTTATCAATACAACAAAGAATACTCAACTCCCATTAAAAGCCTACCTATACATTGGCAGACAGAGAAACTCAGATTTGTCAACAATTATTACACATGTATATGTTCATTTCAAACTATAGTATGGTGGGATTACAGAGGAGACTTGAGTTCAGGGAATGGATGAATGGGGATAGATCTTGGTCTAGGATCAGCCTTAACTTATTATGTCACTATGACAACGTCCAAGTATGCATGATTATGTAACAACAACACCATCCAACACATAATACTGTTGAACTAATAAAGAAAACTAAAAAAAGAAATGATAATACCAAATGCTGGCAAGAATGCAAAGAACCGGAATCACTTATGCATTTCTGGTAGGAATATAAACAGTACACTCACTCTGGAAGAGAGTTTGGCAGTTTCTTATGAAAATAAACATACACATACCTTATGATCCAGAAATTGCACCTTGGGAAATTTATCTCAGAGAAATGAAAACTGATGTTCACACAAAACCTTTATAGGAATGCTCACAGCAGCTTTATTCATAATGGTCCTGAGATAGAAACTACCGAAGTGCCCTTCCAGGAGTGAATGGTGACACAAAATGTGGTATATTCATACCATAGAATACTACTTAGCAAGAAAAGAGAACTAAGTATTGATACATGTAACAACTTAAATAAGCTCAAGATAATTATGCTGAGTTTTTAAAAAGCAAATCTCAAAATGTCACATACACTACAATTCCATTTATATGCCATTCTTGAAATAACAGAATTATAGAGATGGAAAACAGATTAGTGACTGCTACATGTCAGGATATGGGGATGGAGGGAAGGCGTCTGCGGCTATCAAAGCATGGCACAAGAGACCTTCAAAATGGAACTGTGCTGTATCTTGACTAAGGTGGTGGCCCCACTAACCTACTCCTGTAATAAAAGTGCATAGAACTAAATTCCCCTGCCCCAACAAAGCCATGGAAAGCTGGTGAATCCGAGGAAGATTGGTGGATTGTTCCAATGTTTATTAATTTCCTGGTAGTGATATTGTCTACAGTTACACTAAGGTTGCCATTAGGGGAAAGTGTGTGTAATGTGTACATCTCTATGTTGTGACTGCATGCAAAGTTACAATCACCTCAAAATTTAAAAAAACTTTTAATAATAAAAAAACCACAATTTTGATTGATGAATGGATAGCAAAAGAAATCAGGGAAGAAATAAAAAAATTCTTAGAAGTAAATGAGAATAGTGATACAACATATCAAAATCTCCAGAAAAGTATGAAGGCATTTATAAGAGGAAAGTTCATAGCACTAAGCTCATACATTAAAAGAATAGAAAGATACCAAATAAATATTCTAAAAGAAGAACAAACCAACACCAAAATCAATAGAAGGAAATAATTAAAATCAGAGATGAAATCAAGAAGAGAAAAATAATAAAAATGTTCAACAAAACAAATAGTTGGTTTTTGGGAAGGATAAACAAAATTGATAAACTGTTAGCCAAATTAACCACAAGAAAGAGGGGGAAAAAAACAAATTCAAGATGAAAAAGGAAATATCACTACAGACACTACTGAATTTCAGAAGAACATCAGAAACTATTTTGACAATTTATACTTCAAGAAAAAAATCTTGAAGATATTAATAAATTCCTAGATATAAGAACTAACCAAATTGGACCAG
>PVKS010024914.1:0-30484 GCA_004027875.1 Aplodontia rufa | reverse complement strand
TCTGTATGAACAAAGTTTTAAAGCTTTGAAAATGAATCAGATCTTATATTTTGGACTTTTATAGATGAACTCATAACAGAAAAAGTCTCTCTTATAAATAGCAGTGTGAAAATTTGCATTCTCCCTTCTAACAAGTAAATGAAGATTGGAGCCTGACTTAGAACTATCCATTGAAAATTCACTCAGTGATATTGAGTCAAAATTTTAATATTAAATCTTTTATGTACTGCTAGCATATTCTATGCTTCTTCCATCCTTCTTCCATTTTAAGCTCACATTTCCAACAAAAGTATACCGTCCAACACGGAGACAACAATCTAAATAACAGAATACAATTTGCTAAGCATTTGGAATTCTTAAATGTTTTTGCTTTTGGGAAGATGTCAGAGGACTTCCACTTCTTTTGAACCCAGGTAAATGAGTAGCTTTATAACAAATGCTTGTTGACACAATAAACTGAATAGCAGTACAGAATCTCTTAATTGCCAAATAAATAATGAATAAATGGGAATGATTGATAAATGGAAACCTCATAAAAATTTCACATTCTACGTCATGTATCACATTTTCTAAAGAGAGAAAGACGAAAACCAAAAAAAAAAAAAAAAGTTAGCCAGTTCCAGAGTGGATATTTAAAGCATATTTGTATGGAGTCAATTAAATAGTGTTTTATCCATGTCCTTTTGTTTGTTTCTATGGAACAAAACAACAGAAGGAAAAAAGATAGTTGATCCTAGCACTGTCATTTCAAACTGGCCTCATAAGATGTCCCGACAGAAACTCAAATCTCCATTAAAATGGCAGTTCCATGATTGCATACAGACGTAGCCTTTGTGTCTTAGAACATTCTCCCAGAAGTCATTGAAAGTCGTTAATAAATTGCCATGCTATTTTAGGAACAATTTATACATAATTCATTTCCTAAACAATGGAACATGAAAAATTACACTTCTGCTTTGCCATCCTCTGGAAGAGAGTGAGGTGCCTATTAAAGGTATTCATACTTGTTCACTAATTAAACATATTTATCTCTGAAATATTTATCACTTTGTCTGCACTGTTTGTTCATGAATCAACTCAATCTAACTTGCCCTTCTAGGGTCAAATCATATCAAAAGCTGAAAGCGAAACAAGCAATTGCGAGGTATTTTGAAATCATATCAGGAGGAACTGAGCTTTGAAGGCAGCCAGGAAAACTTGATTAGGAGCCAGAAGAAGTGGGTACTTGTTCCTGCTGTGTTGCCAGCCAATCACGTGTGACCATGAGGAATTTACTTTCTTTCTCTGGGGCTCAGTTTCCTCATCTCTGAAACAATATTTGCCAACAGACCATGCAACTGTGCTTTGGACAAGGAAAAACATCACAGGTAGTGAGACATAAGTGCCACGTGTACGTGACAACGAAAACCGATGCACCAAAGCATGTACACACGGACCAAAATGTGCCTGTTTTTTTAAATTTTGTTTTGTTTTAAGGTAGCAGAACTTAATCTTTGATTTGCTGCTGACTCATTGCTTTCATTATTCAGATCCACATAACTGGAAATGAAAATGACCTCAAAATAAAACAACAGGATTTTCTCTCGACAGTGCTGAGCAGTGATTTTGCCGTAGAGCTGCAATGAGAGGGCATGGCTTCTGTTTACTAAATTGTGACTCACGAGCTCAAACACAACCACAACCTCACTTTAGCGTAGCTCAGTCTGCTGGCAGCTACAAAGCACATCAACACTGGGCTTCTTTACCAAGTAGTCTGTCATTTTTCTAAGAACTACGGTTTGAGTGAGATTTTCTCATTCCCGAATTCTAAAGCAGTACTCTAAGAAATCAAATATTTAAACAAGAAATGGGACACATGGAACTGAGCCTGCCAAACTGGGCTTATCGTCAAGACTGGTATCTCAGTTTAAAACACTTCAGCCAGCAGGACCTGGAAAATTTCGAACTATTCACTGATTTATATCTTTAGTTTACAAGTATATGACCAATCAGACAAGCCAAATGAGGAAACTTAAGTTTGATTTAAGGATCACTTAAATAAACATGTTCAAGTTTTCCATCTCTAAAGTAGTTGTGGACAAAATTATGCTAACAACTGGAGAATTCTTCTTATCACTCAAGATGCAGCCCCACACACACCTCCTAGTTTTGGAGCAAAAGAGCTGCAAACTGCCTTCTAATAAAGAACTAGAAATAGTAAGTTTTTGTTTATGTTTTTGTTTGTTTTTGTAATGGGGATTAAGCCCAGAGGCACTTAACCACTGAACCACATCACAACCTTTTTATTTTTATTTTGAGAAAAGGTCTCATTAAGTTGCTTAAGACCTTGCTACATTGCTGAGGCTGGCTTTGAACTTGTGATCCTCCTGCCTCAGTCTACTGAGTTGCTGAGATTATAGGCCAGAGCTACCATGCCCAGCTAGAAACAGTAAGTCTTTAATCACAGTATAAATTTTAAAAGTTATTTCTTCAATTAGCATATAAACTTTAATTTGACAAATAAAATACAAAATAAGCATTCAAGGATATATGGAAGTATAACAATAAATCTCTTCAATATGTAAAACTATAATGAAAAATAAAATTTTATTTTAAAAAATTCAAAGATATTCATTAGCAGGGAATTTTTTAAGTTTTCCACATTTTTATCTTTGAAACCTCTTGAAGATTACTATTTCATTTTGCACTATTTATTAATAATGGGTCAATTTAGAGAAGCTCCTGTTTGAATGAATATAAATTCCAAGTTTGCAGGATCCGTTTCTATAAGAAGATTTTTTTTTAAGAGAGAGAGAGAAAGAAAGAATTAATTTTATTTAGTTTTTCATGTGGCTTTCGTTGCTCAACACTTCATTGTGTATGTGGTACTATGGTTTGAACCTGCATCCTGGTGCATGCCAGGCAAGTGCTGTAACCACTGAGCCACTGCTCCAGTCTCTACAAGGAGATTTTACTGAATAGTATTTTCTTTCTAAAATTACTGGAAAATGATTAATTAATATTAAGGGTTTGGAGTAATTCTGTTAAAAGCTCTGAGGGGTACTAAAGAGGTTTTTCACTTCCCAGCACTTTGGGACACAGGGTTTTCGTGAAGGAGCAGAATTGGCCAGCCTAGTCAGTCTAGATGGTTATTTAACAACATGGGGTTGGAGGGATAACCCCAAAGAAACAGAGTTGACCCTGGGTGAAATCTTGGTGTTACTAAGGTTTATTCTTCACTCCCCTTTGCACACCTCTTCCAGTTCTCCTGGGTGTTGATGTGACCCCATGAGAAGAGGGGTTGCACAGGCCTTGACACTCTGAGACTAGAATAACCATGAAACCTGTCTGCCATCCCACCCAACCAGTAAAACCTACCTGCTGGGTATCCGTTCACTTCAGGATTCTCTCGTTAAAAAGCTCATCTACTTAACTATACTTTCCTAGAAAATAAACTATCACTAGTAGCAGTAGACAATTTACCACAGAAAAGTGAAGGTAAGTTTAGTCATTGCAGCATCCTGATGAGAAAAGAGGCCACAGTCAAGGGTGGGGACAGAAATATGTCCTACATTTTATACCATATACTGACACCAAACCAGATTTCCAGGAGGAATATACTGTGGCAATGCAGCCCCATGGCTCTTGTCTCCCTAAGAATGAATGAGTGTGAGTGTAAGTATGTGTGTGTGTGTGTGTGTGCGCGTGCTCATTTACCAATAACCAGTTTAAAGCTTTTACTCAGTTATTTTTTGTCATGCAAATATAATAACCTTCTTCATGTGTAACCTTCTCACAGGACTGTCTGCAAAGGCAGGTGAATATAGCTAAAGAATTTTTAAGCTTTTTCTGTGCTAACCCAGTTGAGGAAATACGGAAAGAAAGTGATAGAGGAAACATTTTTTCTCTCTTTTAGTGCTCAAGAGAAATCTTTATGGCATACCAAATATGAAAGGTAGAACAATTTTATTTAAAAGTTCAATTCAAAAAAAGATCCATGGGACTGGCTCAGCAGTTACAGCGCTTGCCCAGCATGCATGAGTACACAAGTTCAAACCCCAGCACCAGTATACAACGAAGTCTCGGAGCAACAAAAACCACATGAAAAACCAAATAAAAATTGTTGCTCTCTTTCCCTCTCTCTTTCTCACTGTTCCTCTCTCTTTAAAAAAAAAAGTAATGACTTCATAAAAATTTCAGACTTCTAAACCAGGTCATGAATCATATTTCAATTTTTATGAATGCAAATATTTGCTAGGACAGAACAGAAAACAAAGCGTTCAACTTTCTTGTGAAATATGAACAAAAGTTAGTAGGTACTGTATTCTTAAGGAAGCCACTTTGTAACAGTGTAGAGAAGAAGTGATTTTGAACCCCCGTGTGGAGAAAAAAGATCAAAATAATTATTTATGCAATCATTTAATTTTAGAAAAGGAATAAAAATCATGCTGATTATGAAAATAATTTGAAAGACAATTGCAAAGAAGTTAAATTTCAATAAAACAATGATGTAATTCTGTTCTCCTGGCAGACAACAAAAAATAATCTATTCTATACAAACATCTTCGGTAAAGCAGCAATTTTCGCTAAGTGAAGAGAAGAAATAATTTTTAAAATGTGCAACAACACCAAAAATGGATAGTTGAAAAATAATCAGGGATATGCCTAGCAAAATAATAAAGACAGAAACAATTAAAAAGAGATTTTTGAAATATATCTGAACAAATGTTCCTAAACCTCCAGTGACCGTTCATAAGATGGGCATGGTAGGTTAAGCATGACATCATTTCCTATCCTCCTGTGCCCAACATCTCACTTCATCCCACCTCAAAAATCCTTATCATCATTGTAAAACAAAGGATTGATGTCAATGGACCATTTTTAAGAATCTCAAAAAGAAAGGAGATGGGAGAAGAAAGTTGAGGGAAACGCAGCTTATCACGGGGCATAGCTCAGTGATAGAATGCTAGACTAGTGTTAAGTGAGGCCCTCGGTTTGATTCCCAGCACTGGGGGTGGGGGGACCTTCTGCAAATATTGAAAGCAATTTCAAAGTGGCTGCAGTTTCAGAAACAAGATGGGCAAGACTCAGGAAAAAGTCCTGGAGCAAGCCATCAGAGCTTCTGATTAAGAAGCCACAACAGGTATCTTAAGGTTCCCAAACCCGTTCTGTTCATTCCACCTTTAGTGTATCTGTGATTTTTTTCATCCTGTTCCAGGGCCAAAATAAACAGCTAGAAGTTTCATTTATTAAGTACTAGTAATAAGTATTTGTGCCTTAATAATTTAATAGCCACCTGAAGAAGTAACATACATGACTGAAAAAAATTTGCATTTAATTCTTAAATGATCATTTAAGAATTCACCATTAGTATTGTACACTTATTGGACATTAGATAACTTTTCAAATCTGAACATCAGATTTGACATTTTTTTCTCATACCACATTTTCATTGTTTTATTTCAAGTGTTCTTGAAAGAGTTGCATTTGCTCTTTTTTTAGTTTTTTTAAGTTTTTATTTATTATCAAACAATCAAGAACCAATGTATATTTAGTGACATTGTCTTCTTACTTCTTATTTCATATTGATGTTATATGATACCTGCTGTCTGTTATGACCACCTCTAAAACACCAGCTTCACAGAGAAACAGTGTTTTATGAGGAGATGTGGCCCGATCTAATGCTGAAACTGTGAGCTGGAAGTTCCTGCAATGCCTGACAGATGGGGACTATCACTGTTTCTCTCTCAAAGTTTTTAAATATCCCACGATGACCCTTTGAGTTTGCTGTGATATTCAGGGAATTTGAGAACCAGGTTCCTGGTGTGCACTCCAGAGGACCACAACTTAAAACTGTCACAAATATGGAAAACATTTTCAGGGCTGCTTCCATTTCAGAAATAAGAAAACCATAAATTAGTCAAAAGGCAAAAGTCTTAGGGAGAGGAGTCCTCCTCTCCTCTTTGTGAAGGGATATTTGTCCTCAGTGCCTGTGGATGCTTGAGTGGGAGAAGCAGTGCCACTTCCCCTTGGCAGGTGGCACCCAGAAAAACAATGATATTTGCAGCCCAGAAGATGAGCTACTTACACTCTCTCTCACGTGGCCCATACAGATCCTTCCTCACAATTCCTGAAGACAAGAGTTATCCAAATAAAAACAGAAAAACTCTAGTACGCACAGAATGCACAAAGCCAAAAAATCAATAAATATTTGAGCAAAGGCAAAATCTTAAAAGCAAAGCTCTTGGCTCTAAAGTCAGAAAAATTACCATCTGTGAAAACAAAATGTCTAAAACAGATAGGGACTTCAAAAGTTACATGTAAGCAACATCCTACAGGAGACAGGAGAAGCTTTCACATCCCTAAAACAAGAAGAGACCATTATATAAAAGGAAAATATCAGGACCTTGGAATATGATTGATAAAACCTGCGTGACAACATGGAACCAGATAGGGGAAAAATAGTAAACTGAAAATTTTCCCAATCATAGCCTTCATGAATGTGAGTAAAGATGCGACCGAATGGAATAACATATTCAGCACGCCCAACACACGACATGGTCCAGAGAAAGTAGTCTAAAAAGAAGTTTCTTCTCCTGCCTTGGAATTTTAAAATATGTGGTCTAAGTTGTGTCTCTCACGCGTATACACACACACAGATGTGGAATGAATTTTTGTGTCCCTCCAAAATTCATATGTTGAAATCCTAACCTTCCACATGACGTTATCAGCAGGTGGGGCCTTTTGAGGTAAGTAAGCCCTAAGGGTGAACCCCTCATGCATGGGATTAGTGCTCTTATAACAAGGCACTAAAGGGCTTCCTCTCCTCCCTCCTCAGTGAACTCTGGATTAAGGCATCCTGATCTGGCACTTTTCAGCTTCCGAAAGTGTGATAAATATATTTCTGCTATTTAATCCATGCAGTCCATAGTATATTTGTTATAGTAGCACAAACTGGCTAACACGCACATGTACACACACACACACACACACACACATACACAATCCCACACAACCAATTACTACCCTCATCTAACAGATGAATAAAGGAGAAAGATCAACTCAATGGGTTTAATTATAGTCACATAAATTATGGTGACAGACCCCAGCCCAAGTCATCAGAGTATTGGTTTATGGCACTTTCTTCATTTTAAATACATTAAATTATCTGCAAAAATTGCATTCAGGATGAACAAAATAATGATGATAAAAACAAAGAACTTCTTGCTTTGAAGTTTACTAAGTCATTGAAGGGGGTCAATATCCCCTATATATACCATCACTATAGATAGCACTGAAGAATAATCGAGATTTACTTAAGAGGTAGGTCATGAACAAATCACCTAGATAAAGTAGTATGCATTCAGAGATTGTTTTTTAAAATCTTAAATGTGAAATTTATACATTTTTCAGTGACGATATATAATTTCTTATACAAATCCTCACTGAGCTGCAGTTCTGATGGATTGCTAACACAAGCACCATCTATTTAAAAAAAAATGATCTGGAAATAACCAGGGGTTTTTGCTTCAATTCTTAGTAATTATAGAAAATATATTTAAATGCAAAAGATCCATTTTTTCAAAATAGCAAGCATCAGCCATTGGCATAAATGCAGCATGGAATATGTAAGAAGAAATCATAGCCCACAATCAGCAAAGCATTTTTAAGAAGACTGGAAAACTGCATGAAGAAGTACATATTAGGAGATATAATTCAGGTAGGTGTTTAAAGCAACTTTTGTAAGAGCTTTTAAAGAGGAAAAATAGCTTAGTTACCATGGATGAATTAAGAATTGACTTAGATTCTGGAAACCAGATGTATCTAAATTCATTTATAGTTAAAAACTCAATGAGTCCACAACTTGTTGACATTCACCCTTTTATCCAACTCCAGGATTCAAAGAAATAGGAAGGGTGAGTAAAATATCAATGAGATGACATGTGAGAAATGAGGTCACAAGAGATTAGTGGATTGCGCCTTATTTTAACTTTGTTTAATATAATTTGTAAAAATAGTCGCACAGTACAAATTCCAGTCTCCACGTTTATATTAAATCCTTGAACATAAACATCTTTAATGAAATGTATTTAGGGGAAAATAACCTAAAATATACATATAATAGGAAGAGTTCTAAGTTATTAACCACAGACAAAGAACAGGAAACAGGGGGTCAATATATCCCATGCCTTAAAAGCTTCAGCTAGAGGACTTCTATGCCTAAGATAGTAGCTACTAATATTTTTTTAATACTATGTGCCAGACACTGAGTTAAGTCTTTTATGTTTTATCTGATTTAATCCTTCAACAGTCATAATTTTAGATACTAAATTTTTACAAACTTCAAGTGCATTGATTTTTGTACAATAAGTGTAATACTGTCTGTCTGCAATAGTTGAAAAGCCAAGCAAGTGTGCAGCAAATAGGTAGCATTTACAATTAAGTGATTAATGGTTTTCTGTGGTGACAGCTAAATAGATTTGGTAGCTCCTTTTGCTGAGGAAAGATAAGGGTTAAAAGAATTAGGAATGGAAACAATTTAACAGTGTTCCCCAAATGGCAGAATTTAGCAGCAAGAGAACATCTAATTAAATTATGTTAAACATAAAAGGATATGATACATTACAGCAGTAAGTGTCAAACTTAATGAACTCAGGAATTGGTGGCAACCAAAGCTATAATTAATTACAAGAATAGCTTAGACAAATTAATTTTGATAGAAAGCAGAAGCATCTGTGATATTTTGATTTGTTCACTTAGAAAACAATTCTCAAATACTTTCGAATTCTAGGTACCATTGCTATCCATTGAGATTGAAGCAGGTGGCCAATGAGCTGCTGTCGGTACTAGGAAGATATAAGACCTTTGCCAAAAGGTCAGATGGGGAGCCTTTCCCAGAAAGCTCTTCATAGTCCACCAGACCATTCCTAGATCTTTCTGGACTAGAAATCTGGACATTTTATTAAACCAAGAGTTATTCTTTCAGAGAAGAATCATTTAACCAAAGTCATTAAGACCAATGTTAAAATCACAATGTCCACTAGATACATTCATATACATATATAAATATCAGAGACAAAAATACATTCCCATAATTCATCAGATATAGACAGCAATTTAAATTATAATCAGAGAGTTGCTTAGTAAACATGGAATCATAATAGCATTTTGGGCACGTATTTCCTTAGCCCAAATTTCTTCTTGCCTAGGTATTGACTGGATATGACAAACCATCATTTGGACTATTTTTGTTCTTTGTCAATCCTTCAATTTGGTTACAAAATCCAATTGCTGTCAGTTCAAAAGACAGTGCTTCTCTTTTCTCTTTTTCCAGATCCATAAAATATTGATCCATGGCATAATATTTGAAGGATACTCATTTATTGCTTTTTCCAAATTCTATTTACTGACTCACTTCTGTCCACACTATAACAATGACCAGCCATGGAAAACCAACAGGACTTTCTATTAATTGTCTTTTATTCCCAAGAGACTACATCTTGGGCCAGCTATAGCCTTGATCTGTCAGGATCTTTATTATAATTTTAGGTAGCAAATCATGCTCAATCATAAGAAGTAGGAAGAAAACACTTTGAATCTAGCAGAACAGCTGTGCTCTGAAGTAAGGTTGTTGCCACAGGGCTTTCTTTTGTTTACTCCTGTGTTTGTTGCCCTTAATCTCAGTAATATCACCACCTCACCTGTGTCCCTAATTACAGCTGAAAGCTTAAAGCAGTACCCCGACTACGGATACCTTTATAAATGACAAAGTACACGGACCCAGCAAAAAATAAATCTACCCCCGAAATACAACTAGCTGTTTTTATAAATTTCAAATCCCACAGAATCTGCTATCTGTTGAAATAGACAAAGCTTTGGACACATTTTAAGACAGCAATTGTTTTACGGCTAGGTGAATTGTGATGAAGTTGCTTTTAGGATTCCTTCAGAGGTGAATAAGTGGTCATCTAATCCAATCTGCCATCAGATGATCTAGGGTAATGTTGCCATGAAAACCTGAAATTGGTTGCCAAACACCTGCATAGTAATTTGAGCTTCTAGTAACTTAAAGCTCATTCATTTTGTGAAATTAAAAAAAAAAGCAAAACAAAAGGATGCTTCTACCACCAAAAACCTTTTTTAAAAAATGTCTTAATTTTCAATTGAGGAAATAATAGGATCACCCACAAGCTCCACAGCACTCAGCTGTGTTGTTATGATGTAATCATGTGCAGAAATCAATAAGTAAACCAGTGAGGTTCATAAGGAACCTGACATTATTCAAGACCTGCATGCAGGTAGGCATCATACAGCCAAGAGAACTAACACGACTACATGTCATCCGCAGTCAGGGGTATTGGATCTACACAGTTGCTTTGGGCTGGGCAAGGAGGATCTTGTAATGCCTGGAGGTCAAGGCTAAGAGAAATTAGGCACCCAACCATCACTTCAAGACATGGACTTTAAAAGAAATGAGTAGGAAGGCAGAAAGGGCTTTCTGAGTTAATTCAAAACCTGCAGAGGGCCAGAATCTGTCAGAACAATCACCTTGTTTTGCCCTAATGCTGACTGACCAGTTTTGCATCAGGTGGACCCTCTAAAATGTCCTGTTCTTCCAGTACTGATCAATTAATCTAGAAATAAAAATCCTGAATAGAGAACTGAAGAACTCCGAACTGATTTGGTAAACAAATGATATGTAAACTCTGTACACAGAGTGGCAAGTGACAAAGGAAATTGCAAATGCCCCTAAACACTCTTTCCCATCCATTGGCAGAGAGAATCTAACGCATATACAGAGGAGATGGAGCATAAAATTGAGCAGACTGATTCAGAGGTTTGTTTTGATTTTTTAAATCATTTATTAAAAATAAAAATGAGTGTGCTACGTGTGGGGAGGGGGATCGGATCCTCTAACTCAAAGAGGCTGTCGGAAGAGAGGTACAAGTGAAAGCGGGCTTTCTAAGTTTCCAAAGCACTAAACGCAGAGAAAGGAGCAGTGATCTTAGGACCCAGCCTGGGGAAGGCAGCCTCTGGAGGTGATCGCGTCCTGCCAGAGGAAAGCTAACGCCTGCCTTGGAACTTCCAGCCTGAGGTGAGCTTCAGGAGGGGACCGCCTGGTGAAGAAAACCCGCGCGTGCCCTCTCTGGGTCAACCCGGCGGCGTCTGGGAATAGACAGCCTGCCGGGGAATTGGGGAGCCCCAAATGGATCACCCTTCTGGTCCGACAGCGCAACAGGCTGTACAATAAATTTAAATGATAGAAAGAATAAGAAATGGTCTTGAGAAAGGGCAGAACTGAAACTCGCTCTTCAGTGCTGGGGGTGCCAGGGGCGCTCCGTGTCTCAGGGACGGATGGCACACTCGCTCTTGGAAAGGTCTTTTCTAAGGGCGCGTTCTGGACACCGCGGGGAAACAGAGGCAGAGATCTGGGAAAAGAAATCGAGAGCCCTAGGCATCCTATTCTCTGCTCTAGCGCAGTCCCGTTTACCCCAGGACCGCGCCCGCGGTTGGAGTCGGGTCGGGGTCCTGCAAAGCTGGCGCTGCCCAGTTCTCTGCCGCCCGCGCCCACAGGCCCGGGTATCGGCTGCATCCGGCAGCAATGGTCCAGCTCCGGAGCCGCTGCGTTCAATTCCCTCTGATGCTCTCGCTGATATTAAATCTTTTTTCTCTGTTCCATCTGTCCTTTTATTTTTCTAACCTACTTATCTTATGGAGGCAACAACTCGTACCGCCGGTATCCGTGAATAATCAGATGATCCCACACCCGCCTTTGTATTCTTGCACCTTAAACACTGCAAATATTTTTGCTCCTTCCTGGAAGAGGCGTTCCATAGTCTCCCTCCAGCCTCACCAGCCACCTCCTCCCCCACACCGCTCCTTTCCTAAACTCAAGCCTGGCTTAGGTCAGTCAGGTGGAGATCTCTTGTGATCCCGCAACAATTAATCCGGGGGGAAAAAAACTAGGTTTCGCTTTTGATTTTGGGTGATTAGCTGTTTTGTTGTTGGGGAGCGGGGAGGTTATATTTGCATTATGTTTACTATTTTTCTTTTATTGTGCAGTCCCGGAAAACTCGGTGTTTTGAGAAAACATATTGTCCCCAGCATCAGGGACTTGAGTTCCAGTCGTGGACTCTTTACTCTCTCTGCTCTTCCCCCACCCATTTTTAATTTTTGAACTATTTTAGGTCCCTGATCTTTCGCGAATTTCCCGGACCCTGGCTGCCCTAGGTCTTCCTCCGATTTACTCCTTGCTTTAATTTGTCTGGTGTGTTAGCTCTGGGTCAGAGCTCCCATTGTGCTCCTGTCCAGGGCCTGTGTGTTGGCGTGTGTGTGTGTGTGTGCGTGTGTGTGTGTGTGTGTGTGTGTGTGTGTGTGTTTCTTTTGTTATTTTCTACCCTAACACTGCAGAAATGAAACACACATGCAGCTCTGTCGCCTCATATTTTCAGATGTTTTTCACACGATTGTCTGCTCCAGCCCGTTGAAAGTGCAAAGTGAAAACAGATGCATCCGAATTTTTTTTTTTTGAAAGGGGACAATCCTAGGACGGAGACTAACCTCTCCAATACAGATAAGCAATAAATATAATATCAGATTTATAACGTGCATCGAGCAGTCTTGATTAGCACCAAGGTGAGTTTTGGTGAGATTTTTATTATTTCCATGTGTCTGGACTACAAGAAGAAATCAATGGGGGAAGAGCTCTATAAATCAGCTTTCATGTCAAGACAAATCAAAATAATGCCTCTATTATTTCAATCAATAAACCATTTTTATTCCCAACATCTGATACACACAGTGTGTGTCCGTCTGTTTTTATTTGGAATTGGCAGCTTTGCCTTATACCAAAACAAACCTTTCAAGTCGTGTCAATGAAATTAAAATTTTAAAAAGGAGAATCCAATGTGTCCTTCCATGCCTTTAGAGCCACTCCGTTCTCCTTTTTTAAACCATGTGCCCGAAGTCAGCAAGAGAGCTTTGCAAACTCTGCAAAGAATGGTACTGTGCTGAGGAAGGCACATAGGAAGGTGGTAGCAGGCACTGGTAGGCAAGAGGAACAGTAAGGGCAACAGGGCAAAGTCCTGGGCTAAGGACAGCCTCCCTGGCTCCTGGCTCCTATATATTTCCAAGAGTGGTCCTATAGGTCCTATAGCTCCTGTAGCGGTGCACAATGGTCTGCCACAGTGTTCTGCAGGCTGCTGAAAACCAAGCTCCACACCTCTTGCCCACCACCAAGATCCCTCCAGCAGGTGGAAGGTTGACTTGCTGTGGGGCAATAATTGGGGAGAGCTTAGCGAGTGAAAGAATGGGGGGGTGGCGAGGGAGGGAGGGAGAGAGGAGAGGGGGACTGGCTGACTGGCTGACTGGCTGCGGCTTTGTTAGTTTCAAGCAGATTTCAAGCCTTGTTTCTCAAAACGTCCTGCACTCTTGGCTAGTGCTGCAGTTTGTGAGACAGGGCCACAGCTCTTGACCGAGGAGAGGAAAGTAGAGGATAGATGATTCATCTGTGAGTTAACATGGTAGATAACTCCCAGTTTTGGTATCCCTGTAGCTTCCTTGGTTATTTTGTTTCTGTATTTGCACACCCAGGATCCAAATCTCAGGCATCTTTTGGTTACTTAAATGTTCACTCATTCTTGTTCCATCTGTCCACCAGAAACACATAATTTGATTACCCCATCCGAAATCCATTTTTTTTTTGTATTGGAATGGGAAGGAGATGAAAAAAAAATCTTCCCAGATGGAACCCCAAGCGGCATCAGATCTAGCATAGTCTTTGTTTGGATTCCACAGCTGTCTGCCCACCACACCCTCAGTCCCCCAAGACCAACGCATATCCTCGGGATTTCATTTGGGCAAGAGGGGAAAAAAAAGAGACAGTTCTAAAATTTGGTATTTTTACAAGCAGAGCTTTGCAATCGTTGGGAACTTTTGAGACTTTAATGGTTAATCTCTCAGAGAAATTATCACCCCAACAACCATTTCCAAATAAGTCGGTGCAAACAGAAAAAAACGTGTTGGTAATCTGGATACGCAGGCACATTTTTTTTTTACCCTGAAAAGCTTGTTGGTTTTCTCTCCGACTCGCTCTTTTCCTCCCCTCTCAGCCCCAGGGCTTTGTACGGCAAGGGGCGGGGGCTGCAGGGAGAGGGAGAGCTTGGGCGAGGGGAACCTCGAGGCCGAGGGATTTCGAGGAAAGCGAAATAAACTAAGCAGCGAGGTGCCGGTTCTGCGTTCGTTTCTTTCTCTATGCGTCTCTCCTCTGGGTCAGAGCGCTAATGACGACCTCGTTCCTACGATTTAGGACGCGGGTGCTTTCAAACAAAAGACACCGTCCTCTAGCTTTTCCCTTGCTCGCCCCGCTCGATTCTTTCCCCTCTTCCTCCGCCTCCCCGCCCCCCGCACCTCGCTCCCCAGCCAGCCTCCCCCTCCCTGCTTCCAGTTCCTGGGGTTTCCCTCTCTTCTGCCACCTACTTTCCAGAAGGGTTTTCTAATCCCATTATGCTGCTGCCTAAAGGGCGCGCTCCGATTTCCAGAAGCCTTTTTCTGTTCCCGGTCTGGTCTTGGATTCAGGAGCCCACGAATAAATCTAAAGCTTTTCGCAGAACCGCTCGGATCGGAAGACTTTGAGACCTCCACTCTAAGGCTCCCCACAAGAGAACCGTTGCCTGGGGTCTTGTTCTTTGGATATTTTCTATTTCTAAACATGCAAAAGCGCACAAAGGACCTGAGATACGAGGAATGAACTGGGTTTCTACGAGAAAAATGATAGAGGTGAAGGCGGGCGTGGGGGTGCTCTCCCGGCCACCCTGGGCTCTGAAAGGGGAGAGAAAAGGATAAACAACCCGAAGGACCTTAGGCCTGCGGCGACTTGCTCGTCGCGGGAAGAGAATTTAGGCCCCAACCCAGGCTCGGCCTGCTCCGCCCCTTTGTCAGGCTCCGCAGCAGCCGCGTTTAACTGCAGGACTCGCGTTCTTCTGCCCCTAGGGCCATAGCTTGGAGCCCCTAAAATGAACCCTCTACAGTACCCGGAACACCCGTCCTATGGTTTTCTTCCAAGAAAGACTCCAAAGAACTGCACCTCTGCCCACGCAGGGAAGAGTTTTAAGGGTCTCTTGAAATCGAGCCGCTGAGAGGCGGCGCTTTGGGTAGCAGAGTTCAAAGAGAAATTCCGGAACACCTAGGCCCTGGCTGGCATCAACGGACATCCTATAATCTCCCAGAGTAGGGTTTGAGGCCCCAAATTTTGAGGGGAAGGAAACCTAGTCGCCAGTCCCAAATGCCCTCTTTGGAAAAGCACACAGAGAAAACTGTGGGTTTTTTTTTCCAAATAAAAAATTCCTTTTTGGTAAAGGATTCGGGGGAAACTCAACTAGAAACGTTTTCTCCCCTAACGCCGAAATTGAGAATTTTTATGAATTTTAAGTGAAGGCAAGATTCAAAGCGTCTCTTCCTCTTCCGCTTAAATAACTTCATTCTCCCTTTGCTCCAGAAAGCGATTTCTGGAAAAAGGAAAGGAGGGGGGCTGTTCAGATTATTTAGGGGGTGGAGTTCTATTTGTTCATCCGCATTTTATTTTGTTTTGAAATATTTTTCCCCTGGGTTTCTTTGTTATTTTCAGGTTCATCTTCAAGACTCAGGACTCCACTCTGAATAAAGCATTTTTGTTGTTTTAAAATTTCAAACTGACATAAGTGTTGGATCATCGGTTTTCCCTTTGTCTGCCCCCGTTGTAAATAATGGCTTTGAGATTAGCTAATTAAGGGGCATTAATCACTGATAGAAAGGGAATAAATCAAAGCCTTGTTCTAAATTTCAAACTTGCCTATATAGATGTGCATAGCTACTCTATCTGCAGCAGATAGGTGCTGTTTGAATTACTGTTCTTCAGAGTAAACCAAATCCACTTCACTTTTAAAAAATGAATATTGTATTTATACATCTTGGTGTGTCGTTAAATTAAGTCCCCCTCCCATTCTTACTCTATTTCATAAACAAAGTGTAGAGATGACAGCTATTACGGGTTAAAAGAGCCAAATCTTAGCGTTTGCCTAGCATTATGCTTACCTTTTTTGAGGGTGGGGTGAATCAAAAAAGGGAGGAATAAGCCCTAAGAGGATACAGATGGAAGGAGGATAAACAGATTTGTATCGAGGCTTGCTTTTAATCAGAACTTTCTTTAGAAATTTCTCAATGCCTGCAGTATTTCAGGTACAGTTCTCTAGACTGCATTTCCCCAGCGCTCTGCATAAGACATTAACAAACATTAGGTTCTGGTTTGTGAAAAAGAAAAGGCAAGCATTCAGAGTCGTGTGTGTGTGTGTGTGTGTGCGCGCGCGCGCGCGCACTGGAAAAAAATAAAGCGACCCGTCTCTCTAGCGCCTAATGCTACACCAGTGATGCTCAGTGCTGTTCGGCTGGGTCCATGCTTACAGCTCTGCACAGTATTTGGAAGCTTGGACCATTTCAACACCGGCCAAAGAGGCTTTAAATAAGTACATGCCATAAAACACAAGCCAGTCCCAAGGAGCAAGTAAAAATTTATTCGTTTCACGTAAAGCCCTCCGAAACAGTAAACACAGAGCAGATAATCCAGAGACAGGCAGGGGATCTGCAAGCTCTTAGCTTTGCGTCTGTGCCCAGAATAAGTGCGCGGCTGTGCGCGCGTCCTGGTCCCGGTGAGCACCGCCCTCTCCCCACCTTCGCGCTTAATGAAAACTTGCGCGTTGAGGTTCCTCACAGTATCCTCCTCCTTTGGGACTGTGTCTCGTTTTAGCAGTGACTCTCAGCTAAGAACTCAGTTCAAGAATCTTCCCTAGGAAATAATCGCGTCCTAGGGCACAGTGTGCCCGTGGGGCGAACTCAGTTGCCCCTTCCTGCTGGAAGAGCGCCCCAACCTTGTGTGTCCCTTAGAGATCCGGTTGAAGGAAATATCAACTCCTAACCCCTCACACACACTCCCGCCCAGGTTCAGAAACCCCACAAGAAGGATTCTGTCCTTGACTGAATGTTACTGGCTACCAAAGGCAGGTGCCAATTCCCCAGAGGCTAACTCCTAATAATAGCCCTAGCTCCTCCACGTCCCTCCCCTCTTTTGGCTGCTGCCCCTTCTCCTTTCTTATTTTTATTTTTAAAAGTCCAGACCCGGTGTCATTCAAAACAGGCTTGCAGTTTGCCCCGGTGTCACCAATCCAGAGGGCCTAGGGAGCAACGGGACCCGGCAAGGGGGAGGGGCAGCAGGAAAGAGACGATGTCATTTGCATAAAGCTTTGTCTTTTCCCGGTTCTTGGGCTGCCAGGGTTATAACGCTAATTACACAAGATTAATGTGGAGATTGTTCTCCATTCCTCACCAAGATTTATTTAAACTGTGAACTGCTAGAGATCCAGAGCTGTAAACCATCCCACCCCGACGCCGGCCCGGGTTCCTTCTGGAGGAAGTTAAGTTTTCCCAAGTCCAAAGAAATAAAAAGGAGGGGGAGCTGCCTTTGGGTCTGAAGCTCGGAAAAATCAACCTTGCCGATATTCTTGCTTAAAAGAATATGGGCTGGCCCTCAAATATATAAATACCCGTGGAGCACTTCTCTGTATTTTCTCACTGCCGGCTTCCAAATGAAAACCTTTGCTGAGCAGTCGGCAGTTTAGCGGAGACGGACGAAGGCGCAAACCTGGTGCTGGAGCGCCCCCTAGTGTGGCCATGGGGCAGAGACAAGGCGGCGGCTTGCCGGAGTTGGAATGGTCTAAAGCTGTCCCTTGGTGGACTAGACTGGCATAGTGCTCAGACAGCGCTGAGGACCTAGGGAAATGATTCGTCCGGGCTCACGCACACTCACGCCCACGTTCGGAATCACCTTCAAGCATTCCGATACTCGGATTTATTGGAAGTGGGACTCAGACATCATTCTCTTTTCTGAAAGTAATTTAAATTGCAATCAGGGTAGGGAACCAATATTTGAGAATTTCCTGGCCTTGATAATGACAAAGTTAATTGCCTTAACACTTAACTTTTATATATTATTCCATGTTTATTCCATCATTCCAAGGCTTCTTGGGAGAGATTATTTCAAAGATCAGCTTTTTCAGTTGATTGGAAAACTTTGTTTTGAGTTTTAATATCAGATTGTATCTTAAAATTTAAGTTAAGATTTTTGAGACTAGGTCCTTGTTTTAGTCCTTCTTTCCTTAGAATGAGCTATATTGTGAGGAACTTTAGTAATAGTGAAAATAACATTAGTATGAAATTGCATTTGGGACAATTCTTATTGTAGTAAGTCGCTGATTCAATTTGTACGAATATTTGAACCAAGCTGCGTCTCAATTTTCTTTGCAACTAATGAAGCAAATCCAGTGGATAATTTTAAGGTACCTTTTGGATTACAGAATCTGTAAACCTAAAGCACAATTACAAAAAAAAACCACCACATGATAATGTAACTGAAAAGATGGCAGATGTGTGCTTTGCTATTTGTTATAGTCATTTTCTTAAAATCAATTACTATTATTATAAATCCAGATTTTTGAAATGTAACCTTTTCTATTGTCACAGTATGGCTGCATATTTTTCATTGTGTTGTATATACACACATCACATTCTATATATTTAAACACTATATAAGCTATGTGTGTATATGTGTATATATGCACACACATGATTTTGGCACCAAACATCATACACATGTGTGATTTTGTATGTATTTATTCACATATATACATGCATGGGAAATATAATACTAACACAGTAAAATAAACTGGATGACTTATTAGTACCCTGTTCTCCTAACCTAATCCTACAGTCCAAGGAGAGTATTTTTGGTGGTTTTGTGATAGTCTCCACACATGATACAAAAACAGAGAATAAAAGGATAAAATTTTGGTCACAAAGTGGTGGATAGAGACTTATGGTAGCCCTTTGATGGACTAAGCATAAAACATTTGAAATTCATTCTGGGTTTCAGTTCTGAAGAATCAGCTCAGTGTCACTGACTGAGAAACCTCTGCAGAGGAAGCTGTGACTATTGTGTCTGCAGAAAATGTACTGGGGAGGCAGCAATTAGAGATGGAACATCTCAAAGGATACAGAAAACAAACTGTAAACAGCAACAGATGTTTCCATTTCACCCATTCTCACCAAGAATCTCAACATTGCCTTTAGATGTTCAACAGTTACATTAACACTAATACCATTAAGATCTTTTTAAGTGGTAAAACTATCAACCACATTTCATATATATGAATTAGTCATAAAATAATTTTTTAAAATTTCTTATAACAAAAAGAATGAACATTTCAAAGACACAGCACTGAACTTGCTAAACTGGGTACCTCATCCATCCCAGTAACCTCGGAACTGGCTCATCTGTGCTATACTTCCAGGCTTGTGAATTCTTTCCTAGTAAATAAGAATCATTTTGATCAAGGGACTCTCTTTGAAGTCAGACAGATATTTCAGATTTTCACGGTATCCTTGGCAACTTGGTTCAAAAAATGCTATTTATCATGGTTACTTTAAAAAAATCTTATCTGTAATGTTTAAGCAAAACAAATCTTCATAAATAATTTGCTTTAATTTTATGGTAATGTATATGATGATTTGAGACATGAAGAAGAAGATGTAAGTGTGTGTGTGTGTGTGTGTGTGTGTGTGTGTGTGTGGTAACTTCCAGAGAGGCAGTACGGTGCGCTCATCCTGGGGTAACTGTCCGTTTATGCCACCCACTCTAAGAATTCTGCCTCTGGCCACTGACCTGAACTTGGACAGCCAGGCTTTCACTCTGGAACCCAGTGTGACCCCAATTACTCCTGCCTTCCACCTCCCCTGAACTGACTTGAAAGGGATGAAGCTCTTTTACAAGGATTTTCAGAGAAATCCAAATCCCTCAGAAATATGAAATTGGAGTAGAAATAAAGCTAGGTATTCTGCGTGCTTAGAACAGAGAACCATGAGCAGCTGGGAGCCGCAGCATAGCCGACTTTATCTTCTTGCTTTAGGGCTTAGTCTCAGCCCTCAGTCACACCATGTTAATCTTTAGTATGTACTTTGTCTCCACTTCAAGTCAGAATTTTACAATTAGGGATTGTGGACACTGCAAATGTTGATGAGGGATGTGTTCTGGAGACATTTCTCAAAATATGCCAATCTCTTTTGAAGAAAGAAAAGATAAACTTTATTAGGAAGCAATTTCAATGGAGCAATGATATATTTTCTCATTGAATCTTCACATGGCCCAATCCTAGGAGTACTCTTACATTCCCACTTTACATTCAGGAAATTATGACCCAAGAATTTCCTAACTTGGGGCAACATCAAAGATATTTACTCTAGGGGCTGGAGTGGTCGGTTACGGCGCTTGCCTGGCACGCACAAGTACACAAGTTTAACCCCAGCACCACGTACGCAACTAAGTGTGGGAGCAATGAAAGCCACATGGAAAACTAAATAAAATTGATTCTCTCTCTCTCTCTTTCTGTCTCTCTGTCCCCCTCTCTAAAAAAAAAAAATATTTACTCTAGGGCTGATGTGGCATTTGGAGATCATTGGTTATAATTCCAAAACCTACAGTCATTCAGCTTTTCCTTGGCTATTTTGAATACTTTGGGAAACATTCAACCACATCCAATTACTCACCAATCTAGTTGTGCAACAAGTAAAAAACAGATAATATAACAGCTGCAGTGTACAAAAGCACATGGTGATCTGCTTCAAAAACTGTTGCTCTGGGACCATCATGTTGGCTTTCTCAGAAACCCAAAGGATGGCCTTATGGTTGAATTCCCTGTTATCTGCTGAGAGGTCCCTCCCCTATATTATCAATATTCAAAGTAGTTCATTTCCCCTCTTCCACTAACCTTACCTTCCACTAAATTAATGCATTTCTTCATCACATTTTCATCGTTCTTATTTTGGGACATTTTAAAAAAGATCCAAAGACTCTGCTCTCCCATTTCCTGCATACCATGTCATATTCTCAAAGAGCCCATTCATACTCAATGACGCTTTATTGTTGACTTTACTCACGTCCTTCCTTCTTTGAAGGATATTGATACTCTTCCCTTAATAATTCTTCTAAGCCAAGAGACCAATCACTCTCCAACCAGCATAGTTCTGCACTGGTCTGAATGATAATGTTTATAATAAATATTACATGCCATTACTTATTATAAAATCCCTTTGCAGCATGAATGTCCATTTTGTAAGAGGATTAGTTGGGCTTTGCTGTGGTGTACTTGTACTTTTCGGTAAGCTTTTTCAATCCTTTCATTTAGTCAAAAGGTGATTAAAATGACAGGCATTTAAACTTGGTCACCATGATCCAACCTTCCCAGTCACTCTCTTTTCATATCCTGTTCTTTAGTCAGGGTTAAGAAAGCGACACCTTTGCTGCCTTCTCTCCCTGAAGCCCACCAAAATGAGACGTTTTCTAGAAGTCTCCAAAATATACTTGTCGAAGTCATTTTCTCTTACAGTGTCCTTTGCTGCCACCTGCTGTTCAAACTGCATTTTTGAAGGCTAGCAATGCAGTCTAACTTGGAAGGTGTATTTTGTAACCTAAGGATGTATGTAACAAAGTTGATGCGTAGCCAGGCTCTTTCTCAAGACCTCTGAGCCATCAGCTGCATTTAATATTTGTAGATATTGGTTTCCTTTGTCAAGCTCCTTTTTTTCAAATTAATAGCATGATAATGCAAGCAACCCTATGTTTTTCCTTTTAATCATTAACAGACTGATCATTCAAGCAATCAGCCTTTAAAACTTTTTAAGTGACTATTAAGTTCAAGGCTAGAATTTTAAGCTGGGACCAGCACTGGTAACTATAAGCACTAATGAGTTAGTAGATTTTCTTTATACTTCCTGCTTCCAGCTGCCCAACCTCAACTTTGCACTCAGTGGCTGCTTGTAAACCTTCAACTCTTGTTATTTCTTTTTTTCCTCCCTTTGTGCCACATTATGATTTAGAAGACTCAGTTCCCTAAATGGAGTTATAAATTGGATTGACAATATGTAGTTCCTAGATCCTTTATGCGCATAAAATACTATCTTTTTCTTATAAGCTGTGCCCACCTTGGGCAACATATTTAGCACAGTGGTCCCCCACTTGACATTGCTGAAACATCTACTAACATTTTGGTCCAACTTCCTAGAGACAAACCAAGCATGAGAGACCCAAGTTGCATAGGCTGAATGACTTTTGCTTGTGACACTTATAACTAGAAAGAAATTCAACATGGCACTGGATTTTAAAAATATGCAGAGAATCATCCTCAGCTTTCTTTGTAAACTCACTATCCACTTCCATCCAACTGGCCCCCAGCAGGGAGAAGATTACAGTTACTTCTGAGGATTCTGTAGCTGATTTATCTTGTATAAATATTCACTTTCTTCATGGCAGAATTCCTTTTTCATACTTTACATTCAGGCCCAGATAAGTCACCCATTTCAACCAAGCATTTCAAAACCACCTAGTTTTCTTAAATGTTCCTGTGATCAGGCTTCTAAAATCCTGTGGGGCAAAAATCTAACAAAGAGAAATCATCCACAAAGGTCGGCACTTCCAAGTTCATCTTTGGCAGGAGGCAGCTCAGTGCTGACACTGAAACATGTATCTAAAGTACAAGATACAGTTCTGCTTCATGCAAAATTTCAAAATCTGATTTGCCTTTCAAATTTATCACAACCTTTCACGAGTGGTTTGCCAATGCTGGGGGCGGTGGTGGTAACAGTCAAAAACCTGTGGAAATGATTTAAGGGTTCAGGACTTTGAAGTAGGTGCCTATTAAAAATAGTTCATTTACTTCATATTTCTTCCTACCTTTTCCCAAAATGTGTGTGTGTGTGTGTGTGTGTGTGTGTGTGTGTGTGTGTGTGTGTGTGGAAATTTTCCAAATTACTTTTCTTTGAATCCCAGAGGCCATCATTTTTATGTGGGAGTGAGGAAATTTATTACTTTACAGGTTCCTGGCTTGCGTATGGTTTTCTTCCCGAGCTCACTGAAGTTACACTTTTTCATTTTTGTTAACAAGCTAAGGACTTTGCTTTTTAAATTTATTTTTGATACATTATAAAGGTGGCCTCCTTCCCCTATAAATCTTCCGATTACTTCAAGCGTGGCAGTAGATAATGCGGGTTTAACTTAGGGAGTTGGAGAGGAAGAGAGAATGAACAGGATAATTTTCTGATGTTAAACACTGAATGAGAGCCTTTCTTTCAAATGCGTTTTTGCATTGCAGCGTGCCTTGACCTGATAAACATTTATCTAGAATATACTTAGAGGTGGGCATTATTCCTGGGACTGACTCCCCCCATTAATTAATTCATGAGCTTATAGGAGTTATACACAAGTAAAAAGTCAGCACGGGGAAAAAAAAGTTAGTGTGGTGTGGTGGCAATACCAAATGCTTTCTCTTTTAATTCTTTTTAGTTATATATAACATTTTGAGAGATTACGTAAAAGTAGCTGAGAAGGTCTTTAAGGCAGCGTGTGTGGGTCTGGATACCAGCTCTGCAACCGTGTGCAAGTTACTTCACCTTCTGCTCTGTTCTTCTCATCTGTCAAGTGGGAATAAGAGCTTCGACCTCAAGAAGTAGTGAGAACAAAACAAGTTAGTGTGCAGCGCGCTGGTGAGAGGGCCTGGTGCTGAAGGTCTGGCTCCTCACCATGAGATTTCAGCTCAAGTGCTTCGGCTGGAATTTTCCCATCTGCCCTTTTAAATAGGAGCCATTCTCATTCCTGCCTTGTCCTTTAATTCCTTATAGCCCTATCGCTCTGTGAAGTTATCCGCATCTTTGTTCTCTTGCTTGTTTATTGACTCTTTGGCCTGCTAGAGTGCACAAAACACAAGGGCAGAGACTGCTCTGGTTGGGTTCACTGCTGCTGTTGGGGACCCTGGGACAGTTCCCAGCAAAGACTCATTTTTCTATGAATTGCTGACTGTTAAGACTGGTGATGGAGCCCAGAGCTGTCTTCAGGACCCCACAGGAGACATAGTTGACCCAGTCACTGACAGAATCAGATTCCAACAGGAAATGACATCCTGCAGCCATCTGCTGACTGTCCATCACTAAGGACAGTGGCAGCAGGACAGGAGATCGGGAAAGCAGGAGTAGCCCTTAATACACACTTAATTCTCACAGTGACCATTTAATAGGGGCATCTTTTAATCCCCATTTTATGAGATAAAAGAAGCTAAAAGCAGCATATGTGAACTGACCCAGAGTTCCAGTAAGTGTCAAGGCTAAAATTAAAATTATTCTCCTGCACTTACCTGCAGAGAATACTATTACAAGGACTTGAAACTGGAAGTGGTGTTTAAGGCTGAACTTCATGAACCTAATTTACTCAGAAATGTCGCTGTCATATTTTCCCTGGGCTGCAAAGAACATCACCGCACGCTTCTCCTTACTTCAGATCAGGAGGCAGCTTGGTGGCTCCACTTGGCTGGGTCTTCTCAGGATCTGGCTCTATGTCCAGATGCCTTGGTGCAAGCACAGGTCACCCATTCCACACTGCAAGGGAAACAGCAAAGGGATTTTCCCCACCCAGAAAATTCACCCTCAGAAAGCCCAGCAGTCTCTTTACCGGTTTGTGTGACGATGGGACTGCTGAATAGTGTGCCTGCCAAGCCTCCTGGGAGTGCACTAACCAGACACCACAGCAAGCGGACATCTCAGCAACCGCCCTGAGGCACAGCTGCGGCTCTGCCTGCTCTCATCCGGCTCGTGGTAAATGCTCACCTATCCTTCAGAAGCACTGGATGGAGGCTTGCTCCCGAAAGATTCACCAGTGTCTTCTTCATACGCTTGGAGAATGGGAACGATGGAAAGAAAGTTGAAGATAAATCTTTCCTAGAGATTCTCCTGATTATTTATTTAGTTCCATCATTGTGTGGTAGTTTGTTTTTTTTTTTTTTCAACAGCTACAAATTCTCTGACCCTCCTTTCATTGAAAGGAAGCGGTCTTTGTCCCCTTCCCTTGTATCTGGATAGACTTGTGACTGTGATATTATAAAAGGTCCTGTACCTGCTGTCTAGTTTTCTTGGCATAATTTCTGTGGTGCCGACAGAAACCTGAGGAGAAAGTCAGGTGTTCGGGGCCATCGCCCCACCTGAGCGCAGCTGTCAAGTTATCTCAGCCCAGAATCCTGACAGGTGAGTGCAGCAGCCTCCAGATGTCTCCAGACCCCTCATGGTGAAGGTCGCCCGCAATCACTGGCACCATTTTACCCGTCAAGGCTAAAGACTGTGGAGCAGACACGCTGTCCTCTCTGCGCCCTGTGTGAACTACTGATCCACAGTGTGTGGACATGAAAAAGGTTATTGATGTAGCTACTCAGTTGTGGGTGGTTTGTTACACAGCGAGGGTGACCAGAAGCAGCTTCACTTTGCCTTCACTAAGTATCTGTGGAATGAAGATCTCATGAACAGACAGTGGGAATTCCAAGGCAGAGTTGCGGTTGATTCCAATAGACTGGCTTAACCTACACCTCATTTCAATCCCCTTTCTCTTTTTTCTAAGATGCTGAAAAATAAAATTCTCAAGTTCCCAGCCATCTTGCAGTTGCAAGTGACTTGTGACACAGTTCTGTCCAATAACCTGGAGACAACAGTCCCTGTACAGAGTTTCCCTTCCTTAATAAATGCTTATGGAAGAAAAATCCCTGCTCTCCCCACTTCCTCCTCCCTGGAGTATGGATGTGTTACTTGGAAGTGCAGCAGCCATGCAGAGACCATGAGGAGGAATGTCACACATTGTGACGGAGTATGAAGAGAGAAGCGTGTTCTTCAGAGACTTCCTTGAGCAGCTACTCTTACATGTGTAGCTTTCTTCCAGCATTAATTTAACTTTCTTAAAGTCAGTGTTAATAAGACATTATATAACTTGTTGATGAATGTATTATTGAATGATACAACTACACACAATATTTTCTATGATATACGCTGCATTACATATACCTATGTGAAAATTATTCACTTGAACTAAGAGTAAGAAGAGGAAGTGTTACTGATGCCTCAAACAAAAAGAGAGAGAAGGTAATAGTATTCTTTGACTGAACATCTCTACATCTCTTGATTGTTGGGAGCCCTAAATCTCAGACCTAAGATTGACAAGGAGAACATTTCACGACTGAGTTCCATCTGTACCGGTAACACCGGTGCTACACTTATCCATCAGAAAACAGATTTCTGGTATGACAAAGTAGAAGCAACCAAAATTTTGTGAATTTCAACTCTCTAGTATTATTTTCTTCCATAAGAAAAACTTTATTTCATGTGGATAATACTTTAGTCAGGTTCTCATTTTTCTTTTGGATGAGAAAACATAATGGTTTTCCTAATGCATTTTGTATTAAAATGCTTATTCTCATTGAGATAGCTGTATGTCTGTCTCTTACACCTTCACCAAAGACAAATTTTATATTTGTTGTTTATATTTATGTACACAATTAACTTAAGTATTTGTTAACGATCATCTGTTTTATCCAGCACAATTCTAACCACTACAAATAAGCCATATGATGACTTGCATATAGTGATTAATATTAGGAAAGTTATGTTTTATAATAAAATCACCAAGGTTCTAAAACTTGTTAATTTCCATCTCTTTTGCTTCATAAAATGATAAATACATGTAATTGCTGGTTATTTTATGTGGCAGTTATTTATCTTGACATATAATAAACAAGCTGAAAGGTGAATCATAAAACAATAATTTCAAAGACAAAAGAGGATAATAATTACATATGGGTGAGGACCAAAAAATCTCATAGAACAAAGAGTATCTTGAATCTCTCCACTCTCCCAGGAGTACCATTTCTGGTTGTAATTCATTTTGAGGGTACTGTGCTTCCAATGCATTTACTCTGTCAAAGACATTCATCTCATAATTCTTTAAAATCTGCAAGTAGATCTTGTAGTATAACCATTCAGGCTTATATTAAATAGCTTGAATTATGTAATGTGGGACAAAGTGATCTTCACAAGTTAGGGATGCTATAAATCTTCTCCTTGGTGAATAGCTTTTCTTCTAAAACTTTTCTGGCAAAGCTGGCACTAAAACTCCTAACTGCCTTATGGATGCCTGCTCTTCTTTGTCATATTGTATGTTCTTCAGAACATACACCAAGCTTTATTCCTCTTTAATCCCTCAGTGCCCAATATGCCTGGCTTATTCATTCATTCGTATTAGGTAGCAAGTGCCCAATATGTGATCCTTGCTTTTTGGAATCTATATATTCAGCAGGAAGATAAGCATCAAAATACAATTGAAGAAGTAAATACAAGATTACAGATTTGATAAATGCAACAAATGAAGAATGTCTGGTATAATTTTTAAATAGAGTGGAGAATTGACCTACTCTGGGGTGGAGGGGTAGTTGAGATGGAAAAAGACACAGCTCATTTGAGACCTTGAGGATGAACAGGGATAGTAAGGCAAAACGGGCAAGAGCAAGGGTAAAACATTTCAGGTCGAGAGAAAATCATGTGCATAGACCCTGGCCTGGACAGGCAAAGCTTATTAAATGTTAACTCATTCAGGTAATAATGGGAACTTAAAATGGTTTCTGCTTATGTAAACTTCAGCACCCAATTCTAACCCAGGTTTATAGTCCCGTTCAAGCTTCAACCCATTCCCCACTCATCTTCTGCTTCTTGTAAAATACTTAAAACAATCCTAAATACTTTATAGCTTTCATATCCCCATATTGTTTTCAACCATTTGTAATCATCTCCACTCATCTTTGGATTTTATGTTCCTTTACGCACAAGAACAGTTATTTAAAATCTTCTACCTCCCAATCTAAGGCCTAATACTTTGCTGAACAATATATATTTGTAATTTGGGTCTTTGATTCATTTTTTGCTTGTATTTTTGCTCACAATTTTCAGCTACACTAATTCAAAACTATCTCTGGGAATTAAATAAATTATAAATATTAATCTGTGCAAACTATATATAGTTTGCAAACACAAGTTGTGATACTATCTCAAATACATGAGATAACTGAAAATATCACCATGGAATATAAAAATCAATGTGCAAAAAAGGACAAAGGAGTTAACTCATCCCAAGTGGTTTAGATAAACAATAAGGTGCAGGTTTGCTCAGAGACCCCAGAGTGTCTTTTCTTAATCCTAATGGTAATAAAGCATAAAGAACTATAATCACATGCGTAATGATAAACAAGTCAACCATTGCATTTTATTTATTATAAAAACATTTTGGATTGCATATACAATTAGGCAAAAGCAAAGAAGTTTCTTACCTCTGGCTAAACTAAGACCTATTTTACTAATACAGCTATAACTATATTATTCACAACTGTGATTTATTTAAACTCAATTATTTGCCTTGATAAAAGCAGATTTCATAATGAAATACCACCCCTCAGTTATAAGAACTTTTCACATTCCCAAGATGAGAAATAAGAATGTCAAGGTCCTGAGAGAGCATTTACTGCTGAATTTCCAGGGACCCAACAACTTCAACAACCTTTGTATGTATTTGAAATATATCACTTTCCTCCAAAGCGATAAATCCAATATGATTATCATTGCCATAATAATTTGCTTCCATTAATTGAGCAACTACTCTGTGAAACACCTGTTCCTTAACCCCAGAGATAATTTCATGAAACAATACACATTAGATCTGCCCTCAACGAACTTGGAATCATCTCCATCAAAATAATAAGGCTTCTGTATAACACCACTCTAGGGTGGGAAGTCATTTGTATAGAATACAACATTAAGGCTGTCAAATTGAGCTAGCTACACAGCTTGGTGACCCTAGAAGAGACGTGGTTAGAAAAATGCCAATTGTAGAAGCATATGCTCAGATCCAAGAAATACTAACAAATTTTGTGGCCCAGAGTAAGAACTCTCTATTTACCCACCGATTGAACTACAGTCATTGTCACATAGGTCATAAAGAGTTTGCAAATCAAGAAGAGCCTTCGGAGGAAAACAGAACTCCGCATTCTTTAGCAAGGAGCCCTTGGACCAACAATTATGCGGTGAGAGATATTTTACTACGACTTGGGTACCAGAGTCTGTGGCCATAAGATTGAACATCTCTTTGTACTCTTATCCAAAACAGCCTTCTGCAATGATATCACATTCTTCCTGTATCTTCTTGGAATGAAACACTTCTCCTGACTTATGAATTTTGGGTAATCACTCATCCCAATCTAGAGGTCAGCAGATCATCTGTGAAATCCAGTTCCCCCACCATTGACAGATACTAAAATTAAAAAGAAAGAGTGGCTGCTAAAGAAAGCCTGCCCCTTACCAGCACACTTCAGCATTCACACTCTGAGATAGTTTGTGTATGTGTGTGATTTTCCCCACAAAAAAGGACCTGAACTTTTGTGAAACTAGGGCAGCCCAGCAGTGAGCCTATTTCTGAAGGCGCTGCACAAGCACAACCTTGACCTTCTTCTTCCCAGAAGAGCCTCCACAGTCAACCTCAGATTTCACCTTGTGCAAATGCTTTTTTTTTTTTCCTTTCAATTTTCTTTCTCTGCAGGCTGGGCCTTGGCTGCCTGCCAGCCTGTGCTGAGAAGCCAGTGCTGACTCGGTTCTGCTGCACATTTGCTGTTGTACAGAATGGTCCAAAAAGATGGGCTTGGGTTTGCTTGCACGGGGCATTCCTCCCCCACCAGTAGGTTGTGCATTTAAACCATTGCATATGTGCTTTAGCGGCCCCTCAGCAAAATGCTTCCCAAACTGTACTAGCTGAGAGTCTCCTGATTTCCACACTGACGTCATTGCATGCTTCAACAACTGAACTAAATAGATTTGCTTCTATGAAAATCTTTATTTTGATCTAATGTGTCATGGACCCTCGAAAATCAAAATCATTGGGGCTGGAGCAATGGCTCAGCAGTTATAGCACTTGCCTGGCATGCACTAGGACACTGGATCAAATCCCAGCACCACGTACACACCGAAGTGTTGGAACAGTGAGGGCCACATGAAAAACTAAATAAAATTGATTGTCTCTTTCTCTCTCTCTCTCGCTGTCCCTCCCTCTCTCTTTGAAAAGAAAAAATCAAAATCATTAAGGGACCAGGGAGAGGGAGGAAGTAACAGAGAGTGAAGTGCTGGGGAGGGATAGTGGCCAAATTATATTGTTGTATTGTATGTACACATGAATATGTGACAACAAATCCCATCATTATGTACAACTACAATACACCAAGAAAAATGTGGAAAAGAATCAATCATTTTTCATGGATATAGCATTTTCTTATCCAACACCAACACATCAGTATCATATTATTCTGAGGAAGATGAGGAGAAAAAACGGGCTCTGTATTTGGTGTCAGTTTCAATGTCTGATAATGTGGATCTTTCAAAGAGCAAAACAACTGTCTCCTAATATCAAGTAATAATAAAAATAGCAATCAGTCTTCATGATTACTTGATTGATTCCTTAGCCATATTTCTATCATCACTTAGGGATGCAAAAATGATAAAGATGCAAAAATGTTCAAGATTTCCTGAA
>PVKS010024913.1:0-30535 GCA_004027875.1 Aplodontia rufa | reverse complement strand
CACCTGCTCTGCCAATAGCCCTCCCTGCACCTGCGCCAAATCAGAGCCAGCCGCTTAGGAGTGGAGTTCCTTTTAAACGGTCACCTCCAAGTCTTAGGAAAACAAAGATAGTTAAGTGTGGCAAAAGAAGCGAGGCTCAGCCACACCCAGAGTCAGAGCTGAAGCCACGGATATCACAAAGCATTCACTGGGGTTTTTACTGAGGTTTTTTTGTTTTTTGTTTTTTTGAGAGAGAGAGGGAAAGAATCAGTTTTATTTCGTTTTCCACGTGGCTTTCGTTGCTCCAACACTTCTGCGTGTACTTGGTGCTGGGGTTCGAACCCGTGTCCTCCCGCATGCCGGGCAGGTGCTGTAACCACTCCAGCCCCTTCAGTGAGCTCTTACAAGTCAAAGGCTCTCACCATCTCCACTTACTCTCCAGAAACCGTTAGATGTGAACGTGGCTTCTGTTTTTCTCAGAGCTTTTGTTAGTTTTGTTCTTTAAGAAACGTTTCCCCTGCTAGATTACAGGCCAGTGAGGGGCTCCGGCAGAGATGTGGAGGAGTGGCTTCAGCGTGGCAAACACACTTGAGTGTGAGACACGAATTTATTCTCCTACACTTACTTCCTCAATTATAAAATAATGCTAATACCTCACATGGCTGCTATCGGTAGTAAATTGGGAAACGCACATAGTAGGGCCTCACACCAAGCAAGCTCTTCACAGATGACAGTTTGCATTACTGAGCCAGACAACCAGACACGGTGTTTCAGCTTCTGCCATTGTGCCTGGCTCCCAGGGGCTTAATTCTTACTAAATTTACCTTTTCTGGGGGCTGGAGGGGTGGCTCAGTGGCTATGGTGCTTGCCTGGCATGTGTGAGGACACAGATTTGAACCCCAGCACCACGTGCACAACGAAGCGTTGGAGCAACGAAAGCCACGTGAAAAACTAAATAAAATTGATTCTGTCTTTCTCTCTCTCACTGTCCCTCTCTCTTAAAAAAATTTTTTTTTACCCTTTCTGCCTCTGCAGTTATTATTGTCCTTGGGCTCTCCACCTCCACCCACCTAAATGCTCCTCGGGATGAGGGAGCATTGCTTATTCATCTCAGAATTCATACATATTCTTGCACATAATAAGTTTTCAAAAATGTAGAGGTGGGTTGGGTAGTAACGATGTCTTGGATTTCACAGAATTAGTAAAATTTCTTAAAATTTTTCTTAGAAAGCCAGAGTCAGCCAGTGCTTCAGAAGCAAAATCCACTGATAGACACAGACCTTTTAGACATGCTATATCAAGAGAGGGACTAACGGGTCTGATGGATGCCATCCCTGTTCCTCTGTGTTTGGGACAGCACCTAACATTGATCACTCCAAAACCATTATACACATCAGAACAGTCAGCTCAGAGCAGAACACAAGGTTTTGCCTGCATCAGTACAGCAATTATTCCATCACCAATTGAATTTAAAGATCAAAGTTTAAGAATGATTCAAGTTTGTCCTGATCAATGGTGTTGTTTGTTCTCATGTGCAATCAAATATGCCGGTGCCACCAGAATGAAAGTGTTGGGGTGTGTGGGTTGCCGCACCAGTGAGACTTTTGCAGGGCACCCCTGCCCCCTGGATGATGGAGGGAAGAAGTGAGATCGCTGTGTTGGGGCATAAGTGCTGCATGTGCCTGGCACACAGTAGGTGCTCAAAACATGTACGTTAAATAGATGGATGAATAGCATCCCATGGTTTTTGGCTTACCACTTCTCCATATTACAGAGAATCTTTCCTTGTCAAAAGTACGTTCTTAGAGCTCAACTCTCATGAGTGCTTCCAAAGTAAATTACAGGAACACCAAATTCTATTCATTCTAGAGCAAGTGTGGCTGACTTGGCTAGAATTTTCCAGCGTCTAAGACAATGGGTTGCAAAAATTATTATTTTTAATGTTTCTATAATGTTCCTACATTACTGTGAACTGGTGAGGGTGTCCCCAAGTGTTCATTTTTGTAATATCACCCAAACCCTTTGAAAAAAATGTACTAGCTGTTGTTTTCAATTACCTAGCAAAAAAACTTGGCCTCTGTATCATCCATCTGTGGATTGAAAATATTCTAAAAAAAAACACATTGTATCTGTACTGACCGTGTGCAGACATTTTTCTTGTCATTATTCCCTAAACAATACAGTGTAACAGCTATTTACAAAGTGTTTACGTTGTGTTAGGTATTATAAGTAATTGAGAGATGATGAAAAAAGTATCCAGAAGGATGTGTTTAGGTGATATGGAAGCATTATCATTTATAAGGGACTTGGGAATTCGTGGATTTGGGTATCTGTATGGGGGGTCCTGGAACCAGTCCCCATGGATACCAAAGGACATCAGTATTACATGAAATAGTTTGTTTAGTTGTGTTTCTTGACTTCACACCGTATTTTCATGGCCCTACCAACCTGCAAAATGTCTCAAAAAGTCAAGCTAAAGTTTGTTCCTCCTGTTAGGATGAGATGTGAGACTCCAGCAGAGGGAAATGCATTTGGTCCAATGTATTTAAGCTCTAAGACAAGCTGTTCTGGTGAGACTCAGCCCTGGGATTCAAAGAAGGAAGCTAGAAAGGTTCCCTGCAGGCTGGGGGCCTGTGTTTTGTGACTTGTTTCTGGCTTTGGTTTTGAAATCATTGCCCTCGAAGTCTATGCTTTCAAGAACTCACGCCTCTGACTCCGTCTGAGGTCAGAATTAGTTGCCTTCTCGTTCTCCAATAGACTGCAGCTGATGACAGCCTTGAGGCTGGTCTGCGGAGAAGGCCAGGGGATGTCTCCTGGCTGCCACTCCACAGGATTCCCAGTCAGGTTTGGAAAGTGCTTTGGTTCCCAACAGTTCCGCAGGTGGAGAAAAATAAATAAATAAAAGTGTGTGTGTGTGTGTGTGTGTGTGTGTGCATGCGTGTGTGTGTGGAGGGGGGAGGTGATTCCCAGGGCAGGTACCATCCAAGCTGAGTTGTATCTGGTTCTCTTTCCAAAGGGAACCCTCATCATAGGTTTATCTGAAATTGATTTGAGGAGGAGGAGCAGACTAGGAATTGAGGATTCTCCATAGCTTGTGGCCCATGTTGGCTGGTACGGTTCCAGAAACCAGAATCTCAAACTCCACAATGTGGTTTCTAGAAGAATCTAGAGCACGTTTAGCTCACTCCTGTTCTTTCATTGCAGATTGCTGACAAAGTCAGAGTTCGTGAGTTTACCCTACACAGCCTGAGTCACACCACGCAGCACTGACCTCCGTTGCTTACCTAACCCTGAGTGGTCATTGGAGTGCTGACAAGGACAGCGAAACGGACATGTTGGGCCCAACCTGTCCCCACTAATGCCAGGTCTGTTCAGCAGACACCGCCCTGGTGGGTGGTCCCGAGACCAGTTTCATGTGATGGAGGCAGCACAAGCTGATTGTGCTTTTCATAAATCTAGATTTTGCACAATTTTATTTGGTACACAGCTGAGCAAGTTCCATACACAGGACTCTGGCTGTCACCCAGGGCCAGCTCCAAACTCTTATCAGGCCCGCTGAGAGATCCAAGAGGCCTGGGCAGCTTCCAAATTATGATCCTCACCCTTAGATCGGTTTACTCATGCTCAGATTGAGTTAATACTCTGGAGAATCAATGGATTTCAGTACCAGAGAAAGCCCGGAACAAAGCTTTCTCCTGGCCACATATGCCACTGACCAGATTTGAGGTTGTTTGAGCTCCAATCTTGGGACAAAGAGTCCTGCTGCTGCCCTCTGCTCTTCCCCTCCCCACTGCTCTCTCTAAGTTCACTGGAAGTTCACAGGAGCTTCGTGTTTGTCATAGATCCTCAGAGTGTGAGGCTGGCAACTCTGCCAAGGGCAGTGCCTCTAAACCCGAGGGCGTCTGTAAGTCCAGCCCTGCTGATGCTCCAGGAGTCTCTGGGCCTCATCCAGGGCCTTCATCACCCCTTCTCCCAGAATATAGCAAGTTCCTGGCTATTTCTCAGGCCCCAAATCAAGAGGTGCTGTCAGAGTTATGAACAAGGCGGGGTGGGGGCGGGGATTGGCCTGGGTCACCAACGTCAATGGGGTGTCCTTGCTGACCTCCCATGGAGCGAGTGGCCGGCAACAGCCTGTCCAGCTTGTCCTTGGGAATGGGCCTCATTGTGACCACCAGAGGGCAGCAGAAGCCAGCAACGGGGAAAGGAGGCACAGCTGCCTGTCAATCAAGAATTAGCACAGATCCAAGCCCTGAGCACCCAGAGCTCGCAGAAGCAGACGAAAGGAGGAGTTCCCAGTAGCTGATAGAAAAGTGTGCTACTACTTTGAGGTGACATGGAGATGGAGAATTTCGCTGGTAATGACTGCTCTAAAACCAGGGACCCTAATTTTTTATTGCCACAATTTCTTGGTAGTCGGCTGCAGTCTGGATGCCCGGTCAAAGCAATGTTTTTAACCACATAAGAGAAATTCATAGGATTCCAAAGGTAACCGAGTTCTGGAAAAACAAGAGGCAGCAGCGTGTGTGCTTTCTCGTTAACAGCTTAAGGAGACGAAGGGTGATCTACAACCACCGTGATTCCGAAGTAGTGAACAATGCACAGGATACTTTTGAGGTACCAGGAAGAGCTGCGATTGCTATGAAGATATCTGGGGTTTCTTTTGACAAAATCACAAAGCTATAGGGTCTGTGGATGAGACAGCTGTTTGTTGCTGATTCTTCATAATTGAAGGAAGCACTGTATTTAAAATCAAGGTTATAAAAATAAAAATGTATTTTTTTCCCATCCAATTTCATGGATGCTCTGAATTTTCTCCATGGACCTCAAGGGGCCCACGGACCACAAACAAGGAACTTCTAAGAGAATCACAGGCAGAAGGATGCTAAGGAGCAGAATATTCCAGGAGGAGCTGGCATCAGTTCTGACTCTAGATACAGAGGACAGGCCTGTCCCCAAAGGCCCCCAAGCTCTGCCCTACTCCTGTCCCAATAGAGGCTGTACAGGATGCCCTGGGTGACTTTCACTGGTGGTGTGTGTGTGTGTGTTTTCTTCCACTCCTGAATAGTCTCTGGTCTCTGCGATGGAGCTTATGAAAGCTGCAGAATGTGGCCAGGACTGTAATCCCCTGGGAAAGCCTTGGCTGCCACCTAAAGGGCTTGCTGTTCCACGCTGGCGCGGCAGGATGGACTTCAGTGTGCCTGCCAGCTCAGTGTCTGCATAATAGCAACTAGAGAGGGCACATGCCAGGTCGTTTGCAGAAAGCCAGGCAGCACTCCCTGAGGCCGAGGTGCTGCTGTTTGGAGGTGGCTTCATTTTGTCGTCCAGGCCAATGACAGATGCCTACCTGGCCACCTATCCTAGGACCCAAGGGCAGAGGGGTTGACATGAGAACATGGGGGCAGCAAGGTGTCATGGGAAAGCAACCACAGCGTTGAAGCACTCTACAAAGCATCCTTCAATTATCCCTGACCTTGTATAGGTGGGAGACAGGGGCTCTGGGTTCCAGATGGCTTTGGGGCTTAAGCAAGTGTTCTCTCTCTCTCTCTGCCTCAGTTTCCTCACCACAAATGAGAGGCTGTGTCTGATGAGCCACAGGGGCCTCCCAGATCTTACCTGCTCCAAATGATAGTGTGTTCTTGGGCTGGCCCCTGCTGTGGTCCAGCCCCACCCTTCCCTAGCTTCAAGAAAATCTCTCAGGCACACAGTTCCTGCAAAAGTCTGCGCAGACTGTGGGCGGCCTTGTTTCTGACCAGAGGCATCTCAGGCCTCTCTGGCAAGAGCCCAAACCAGAACATTGAAATAAGCCTTGCAGGATGAGAGGATGAAATCTCCAGTCTGAGTCCTGCATAAATAGTGGAAGCTGGAACCTTGCCATCTGCACTGGTTGGTCATTGATGTAGCAGAGTGGATGCTCAAACTTTTCTAAAAATGTCGAGGAAGGGGCTGGAACGGTGGCTCAGGGGTTACGGTGCTTGCCTGGCATGAGTGAGCATGCAGGTTCGAACTCCAGCTCCACGTACACAACTAAGTGTTGGAGTAATAGAGGCCACGTGAAAAACTAAATGAAATTTATTCTGTCTGTCTCTCTGTCTCACTATCCTTCTCTCTCTCTCTCTTTTTTTTTAAAGTTGAAGAAGTGTCTGTAGAAGGAGACTAATTCTCTCCCCTTGATAGGGGATAGTGGGGGTGGAGCACGTCCCAGGAGGGGCCACTGCTGCCCTGCGTCTACCCACAGTCACCTCCAGCCAAGAACAAGACCTGGCTTTCCCATCAGAAACACACCTTGGGAGCTATTGGGCTGGCAGAGGCCCAGCCACAAGTCCCTGGGCGTTAACTCAGCCAGCCACTTTCTCCCTGCAGGGATGTGTACCTGAACCAGGGAGGTGTTCCGAAAATCTCACTGAGCCCTAAATTAAAAGAGCCAGTTGGATTCCAGGCAGGTTTGGTTTTTGCCAAGGAGGGCCACACTGGATGTCACAGTGGTACTGGAGGTGGACAGGCAAGAGGCCGGCTCAAGGAGGTTGACAGCTTTTCCTGGGTTGCAAAGCTGGAGAGTGGCTGAGCTGGGGCTGGAGCCTAGGTTTTCGGCCTTCTGTGCCGGAGCTCCCTCCACCATGGGAAAATGCAAGCTGATGCACAGATTCAGGCCTTTTGGGCCTGGTGGGCTGCACCCCTGCCTTGTATGCTCCCACGTGGCTGGGACCTTTGGGTCTCTTCTGGGGAGCTCCACCTTCTCCAAGGCCCTTTCCAGGGAGAAGCTGCCATTCAAGATAAAGGTCACCATGTCCTTCAGCTGCTCCGAGTCCTCCTCCAGTGAGATCAGGCAGCCCGTGCAGACACCGAAGTCATATTTCTGGAATTGGGGACCAACCGTGCCGGGAGCACAAGGCAAAGCTCATAGGCCCCAGTCTCTCAATGTGGTCTTGGGCAATGCGCTTTTAAAAAGGACAGGGCAGAGGAAGGGGACATCTAGGGCTGAAGTTTCAGGCCCTGCCAGCAACGTAAGGAGCATGGATTTCAGCAGGGGACTTGGCTGGCACCCCTGAAACAACACCAGATTGGAGACTACACAATTAGCCAGTACGTTATGGTTGGAATGTGAGGTGTCCCCCCAAAGATCACAGGTGACAATTCGGGAAGACTAAGGTGAAGTGCATGGGTTGGAAAGGCCTTAACCCAATCAGTGAGTTAATCCCCGTATAGGAAATTAATCCGTACGATCCATTATAGGGATTAGCTGGTAACTGTGGGCTGGCAGGTGTGGCTGGAGGTGGTGAGACTTTGGGGCGTGCCTCCGGGTATGTATTCTGTATCCGGCCTGGAGTTCTCTGCTGTTTCCCGATGTGACGCCTTGAGCTCCCTGTGTCCGGGAGCCATGCCTGCTGCCATGATGCTGAAGCCTCACCTTGAGCCCCGAGGAATGGAGCCACCTTCCATGGACTAGGACCTCCGAAACTGTGAGCCCCTAAATAAACTTTTCCTCCTAAAATTGTTCTTGTCGGGTCTTTTAGTCACAGCAGCAAAAAAGCAGACTAAAACAATGTATATAAAGAAACCCCCACAACCCCCAATATGTTCCCCATAACCCCAACCCACGGCCAGCCAAGCCAGCAAGAAAAAACAACGGTGCCCTCTCCCTCAGCAGACCACACAGGACAGGACAGGACGGTGTCTCCAGGAAACTTGCGAGCTGCCCAGGGCAAGGCCTTTCTCCCTCCTTGTAGAAACTGTTGGCAGGGTCGAGAGCCTGTATGGTCGCAAGCCTGTTCTTCTCTCCCTCCACAATCAGCACACTGCTGCTCCTTGCTAGGCAATGCCAGGTGATGGCACTGTAGAAATGCAGGGCGCACCATCCGGGTCCTTAAGCAGCTCCTGACCCTACACTGGTAGGCGAGACTGCACTGGAAACAGATGCTTGCAATACCAAGCAGGAAGCATTCGCAGGTCAGGTAGGGGGTGACACAGAGGAGTGTTTGGATCTGGACTGGCCCCCAAAGTTCATGCAGTGAAGACTTGGTTGTCAGCCTGTGGTGCTATTGGGAGATGGTGAAATCTTCAGGATTTGTGGCCCAGTGGAAGGAAGTTAGGTCATTGGGGGTGTGACCTTGAAAAGGATATTTGTCCCCTGGCCCCTTCCCACCCATCCACCCCCGACCCTGCTTCCCAGGCACCTTGAGGTGAACAGCTTGTTCCACCCCACACTCTCTGCCACGATGCTCTCCCTCACCACAGACTCAAAAGCAAAAATGCCCCTCATGGACTGAAACCACAAGTCCAAATAAACCTTTCCTCCTTCTAAGGTGTTTATGTCAGGTATTTTGTTACAGTAAAGGAAAGTGGACAACGCCCCTGTGAAGGAGTTGGTGCTGGGTCTTTTGGCATAAATGGGAGTTTACCAGTCAGACAAGGAGGAAAACTCATCTAGGCAGAGGGAGCAGGAAGTGAAAAGTGTGGGAACACCAAACACAGTGATCCGTTGGAGGGTCTGCTGTGGAAGTCTCCAAGTTGGTGGCATGGCAGGTATTGTGGGAAATGCAAAGGAGCAACTCAGCTCCAAATGGAGCATTCATCCCTGCAGTCCACAAAATGGTAATGACAGGATGTCATTATGACAGGGAGCTCTCTGTCTGAAGAGAGGTTGGGGATGCTTGGAGAGACGGTTTGCGTTGGTGGAGTTGAGCTGGGGCTGATCACCAAGGGTTCTGAGATTGGACTAAGGTACAGGCCACAGGAAGGCACCAAAGAATTTTTATGTACTTATTTATTTATTTTTAAGAAACTAGATGGTACCAAAACGTACGTGTGCTGTGTTGGGTCCTCCATATGTGCACCGTGTCCGTCAGCTTCCCACTGCTGAGCGAATCAACTTAACGAGGAGGAAAGGTTGAAATAGACTCATGCTATCACAGGTTCCAGTCCTTGGCGGCTTGGCCCCATTGCTCTGGCCTGTGTGAGGCAGAACATCTTGGTGGGGAGCTTGGGACAGAGCAGAGCTGCTCACCTCATGGTGGCAAGGAAGTAGGGGGATACCGGCTTTTGTAACAAAATCCCTGTCCCCAGAGGAACTCTAGTGTGGGTTAATCTCCTGAATAGGCTGGAGCCCTCAGGATGGAACCATCTCCCAAAGCCCCCCTCCAAGTACTGCTAACTCAGGGACCAGACCTTCAACACATGAGCTTTTGGAGGACATTTAGATCCAAACCACAACACACACCTGTGATAAAGTTCAACCTGTCAGGCACTGAAAGAGATCAACATTAATAACTAATAATAGAACAGTTATAACCACCTACTGTGTCATGGTCTGAATTTGTCATGTCCCCCCAAAACCTCCCGGGTTAGCCCTGCGGTGGTGCTCAGAGGTGAGAAGACTGGGTTGTGAGAGCGCTGACCTCGTCAACAGATGGATTCATAACTTGAATGGACTCCTGGGTGGGGACTGGACGTAGGTGGGGCATTTAAACAATTTATATAGATGTTTAATCAGCTTTACTTACAGAAAAAGAACTTTTTCAGTCTCTAATGGTGCCTCGATAACCATTAGGCAAGAATGCCAGTTGAAAAGAAATCTATGTAGAATTCTAAAAATCGACAGATGTTGGTGCTCTTCAAGAGGAGCAAGTTTGACCCCCAGTCGCTGTCTCTCTGGGCTCAGCTACTCAGAAGCAATTCCGTCCCAGTCTCTACGTCCCACGAAACTGCAGAGGAGACCACTACCGCCGTATTCCTGTTGAAGCCTGCAGCACATAGATTTTCTATTATTTATTTATTTATTCTGGACTAGAAACTGGTGCTCCAAAGTCAAGCGGTTTGCCTGAACATCTGGGGATTTGGTTTTTGGTGTTTTTTTTTGGTACTGATTTGCTATGATTGCATCTTACGGGCCATCCAGTTCTGCAGCTGCCAGCCATGCTTGCAATGCCCATAATATCACGGGAAGAGTCATCGCTGCTGCCCAGTGATCTTTCAGGATAGCCAAACAAATGGTCCCTGTGATGGAACTAACTAAGCCGTATTCGAGTGGTAAACTGGACCTCGGGGGCATGGAATGGATATGTTTTTGGCATTTTTATCTCCAGTTGAGATCTTTCTCCTTCATGTGGTGCGTCTGGAGGTCTTGTTATTTTTTTCTTCTTAATTCTGTAGGTCACTGGGGCATGGCCTTGGTTGGGGACTCTATCTGTCCCTGCACCCTTCCTGTCTCTCTCTCTGCTTCCTGGCTGCCCCGAGCTGAGCAGTTTCCTCTGCCATGCCCTTCCGCCATGACCTTGGAGTTGGCCGACCATTGACCCAACCTCTAAAACCAAGAACCGAACTAGATATTTTCCTTATCACTATGAAGAGCCGACTAACACATACTGTAATAAAAGCCACTTAAGCCACTTAGAACTGAGTTGCTTATTTCTGGAATTTTCCATTCCGTGTTTTTAGAGCTCAGTTGACCCTGGACAACTGAAGCCGTGGGGATTAAACCCGCGGATAAAGGAGGACTGCTGTTGTTTACAAGTCTGTGCGTTGAGACTTCTGCCTCTGGAGGGGGTGATGGAAGTGTGCTTCTTCTCTTCTTTCTCTTTTTTTTCAAGCAAGAGGGACAGAGAAAGAGAGATAGAGAGAGGGAGGAGGGATGGGGTGGGGGGAAAAGGGAAGAATCAATTTTATTTAGTTTTTCATGTGGCCTTCCTTGCTCCAATATTTCGTGGTGTACGTGGCGCTGGGGTTTGAACTCGCGTCCTCCTGCGTGCCAGGCAAGAGCTGTAACCGCTGAGCCACCGCTCCAGCCCCAGCTCCTTCTCAACACCGTGCAGGCAGCTTTCCTGAGCTGGTGACAATATAACCGATGGCAGTGCCCGTGGGATTTCTCCAGGTCTGGACTTTCTTAGAAATCCCAAAAACTACCCTGTGGCAGAGGCAAGGGATGGGATCAAGCGACACGGGATGATGTGGGGACACTGGGAGGGCAGCTTGCTCCTGAGCAGTAGTCATGGGTGAGGCACTGTGGGGTCCCCTGGGCTGGACAGAGGAATCCTGGTCATAGAGACACCTGGCTGCATATGTGGCCAATCCCAGCTTCGGGTCCCAGTGACCCTAGCTTTTTACCTGGTATCTGGAATAGTACCGGAGTGGGTCACATCTCCTTCTCTGGCTCACTCTGGCCCAGCAGGGGAGAGGACTACTGTTGGCCTGGCAGAACCCTTCAAAGGCTGGCACCAAGGTCCTGTGCATGACCACAAAGCTGGCTGGTCAGAACCCTGGGTTGGGTGGAAGGAGGACAAGTGCCACTCAGTTGCTGCCTGGCAGAACGTTTAAATTTTTTCTTTCTTTTTTTCTGGTGCCAGGTTGAATCCAGGGCCTGTGCATGCCAGGCCAGCACTCTTCCCGTGAGAGATACCCAGCCCTTCATTTTACTTCTGATTAAAACATTATAGACACCCAGAAAGGTATACGTTTAAGTGGACAGCTTGCTGACTTTTTTTGCAAAATGAACACACCATGTAACCAGCACTCAGATCAATAGACAGGACATTATCAGCACCCCCGAATTGCCCCCTTCTGCCCTCGCAGCCTCCTCCTGCTTCAAGGGTGGCCACCAAGCTGACTTCTAATGCCACGTTGACGTCAGGTAATGGAGCCCCTCACTGGGTGCCTCTCTTCTTTCACTCAACAATGCATTCTCATCTGTTCACCCTCACCGATGTGGCTATGGATGCAGTTCGGGCCTGCTGCTGGTGGACATTCTAGGAGTCTCCAGTTTGGGGTTACTGCTATCTGTGCCATCATGAACACTCTAGAATATGCGTTTTGCAGTCCATCTGTGCTCCTGTTTGGCAAGTACCTGGGGTTGTGGGGTAAGTACAGTCAGTTCTCCATGGAGGCCGTAGGGATCTGCACCCCCATCGTGGTCCCCAGTACTTGGCAATGCCTGCCTTCCACGTCTGCTGTTCTGGCAGCTGGGTGGCAGTGTCTCACTGTGGTGGAAGGACTCTGTGGGGTCTTGTACAGGACAACCAGCTGCTGAAAGGCCAAGGAAGCCACCATGCCCCACATGGCTGCAAAAATGACCTGAAGTGGTAACAGCCAGCTCAGAGGCCTCCCTACTCTTCCCACTGCTTCCTTCCTCCTGAGCCTGCTGTGAGGATAAATTGGATTTTTTATTCAACAAATTGAGAGGCAATGGAAGCGCAGAGCTGCTTTGTTTCCTTTTTAATGCAATGTACTTCAGGGGTGCTGTGTTTAGGGTTTTTTTCCAGCTGCTGGAGAATAGTAAAGTCCATCTTTGCCCCTCCTCAGTAAGAAGGCATGGAACAGAGGCCTCCCTGGGCCCCTTTTGAGAGAAGGGAGACCACAGAGCCTCACTTTTGGGTGCGGACACTTTACCTACCACCTGGTGTGACCCCCACTGTACCCCGGATTTCTTGGGTTCCACCTAACTTTCTCTTTGTGGAGAGGAATGGAGTGATTCCTCTGAGTCTTTTATCTAAAAAAAAAATTAAAAGCATAATAATAAGAGCGTATGTGAGAGAGAAACTCCCCCTTTATCCTAATCTGATTTAAGGCCCAGAAGGCAGCTCAGGCTGGAGTTTTCCAGACGTTGCGTACAGCATGCTTCTCTGGTCTCGGCACTTCCTGACAGCACCCACTCGCCTTAGCTCAGGTGGACCTCCCCAAGGCCCCACAGGGGCTTCTGTCGCTATTTTCATTTTGGAGAGGAGCCTTGGAGAGGTCGCCCAGTTTCCGTGCATCTCTACTGCCCGTGAGGGGGCAGGCTGGGTCCACACCTGCTTTCTAACCCCAGGCCCAATTGCTCCACCCTATTGCATTTCTGAGGCCCCAGCAGGCTGACACCGCCTGGTTTAAGCCAGCGTTTGATGATGGCATACACGGTTGTGGCAAACTCCTCCCTTGGTGGCGGGCTCTATAAATTCTGCTTCCTGGTGTCCACACCCCATTGCAGCTCTTTCCCCGTGGACTCTGGCCTCGGCCGTGCCATTTGCTTTGACCAGCAAGACATGAGTCAGTGTGAAGCAGGGGGTTGATGCGTGCCCGCAGGTTAGGGCTCGCCCTGCGGGAGACTGACTTGGAGTCCTGAGCTACCTTGGAGAGAAGTTTGATACACATACAGAAACAGGAAGGACATGTTAGGCCCAGCTGCTGCAGCCATCCCAGAGGACAGCAGGCACACGATGGAGCAGCTAGCTTGGAGGCCATCCCCAGCAGACATTGGACAGAAGGGCCACTCTGCTAAGCCAGGCTTGGTGGCAGAGCTGTGAAGTTCTGGTTTTAAACCACTAAGCTTGGGGGTGCTTTGTTACTCAACGATAGAAAACTGTTAGCCCACAAATAGCAACAAAGGCCAAACATGGTGGTCTGACACAGCCTGGCTGCATCTGGCTGGTGGGACCCCCTGGCTGAGCAGCCCAGTCACCTGCTAAGGTTCTGGATGTCTGTGGCTCCCAGGGTCACTGCAGAGGACTTAGCACCTCAGCCTGGTACTCAGCAAAGGCCAGAGAGGGAGAGAACTTTTCCATAGCCAGGGGACAGCAGTCAGTGTGCTGATGGTTGTACACACTTCAGACCTGGAGGAGGGCATGGAACTTACCCAAGTCCCCTGAAGTGAGACCTCCCCACCCCATGCGGTCCTGTTGTGTCTCTAGAAGGCCGCAGCTGGAGGCAGGGTGCTGTTTGGCAAATAAATTACAGCCTGAAGACGATCGTTTGGCGATTGTTGCCTTTCCTTTATTTATTGTTTTAATATAAATGTAAGTGAATTCTCAGCCTGCAAATAAATAAATGCAGCTAGAAACCTGCCCTGTGAGATGCATGCAGGGGTTGTGCCCCTGTGTGCACTGGAGGGAAAGGGAAAGAAGGCTGAAATCCCCTGCCTTACAGAGTCACCCCTCAGGTCAAGCAGAGCAGGAAGTGCTTGCTCACTGGCTCCTTCAAATTCCTCACTATGCCAAGCAGAGAATGCCCACATGATGAATGATAGCAACTACCACCACATGCAGGTGGCCACGGGGTGTCGGACACAGTGCTGGGGCCGTTACATGCCTTATGTTCCTTATGAATCCCATGGAAAAGCATCAATCCCACCATAGACAAATTCCGGGAAGATGGTTTCCTAAAGTCATAATAAGTAGCTGGAGCCCAGATTCCAAAGCAGGTCTACGTTCATGTTTACTTGCTTGGTATCTATCTATCTGTATCCATCCTTCTGTCCACCCATCCATCCATCCATCCATCTGTCCATCGATCCATCATCCATCCATCCATCCATCCATCAATCATCCATCCATCTGTCTGTCCATCCATCCAACCATCTATCCATTTGTCCATCAGTCCATTCATCCCCCTGCCCACTCACCTTGCGGTATCAGCAATCACATCCTTAGTATCTTAGGAATAGCTGTTTCCGTTCTCCCCACCAGGTGATTGCTGGCCAGAGCCTTTTGAGCCCACACGTTTCCTTGGGGACTGAATCATGAACTTCTCAGGCCTTCCACAATGACTTGGGTCATTCCAAGTCATTCCAATACCAGGTGGCCAGATGTCCCATTCCTCAGTGTCTTCCTCCAGAAGTGAGGAGAGATGAGACCCAAACAGTGAGCTGGGCTTGGCTTCAAGAAGTCACATTCCTAGCCAAAGCTCTTTTTTCTTTTTAGGAAAGAATAGATGCTAAATTTAAAAAATATATATATCCTAACATCAAATACATCAGACAGGATGCCCTAGATAGTTAGTCACTTAGCAAGATCAGATACACCTACAAGTTCAGTGAAAAACTATCTCCTCTATGCCCGTCATGGATGACTGAGATTCCACCATTTTAGTCGTTTCTCTGCTTTACTCCAGCAACCCAGTTCTGGAATGTCCTACAGATGTTCTCAAATAGTGGGTGAAATGACAGAGGACACAGCAGCACTGTTTGTAATAAAAATGTTTGGTTTTTTTAGTTTTTTAAAAGAGAGAATCAATTTTATTATCAATTTTATTTAGTTTTTCATGTGGCTTTCATTGCTCCAACACTTCATTGTGTATGTGGTGCTGGAGTTTGAACCCAGGTCCTTGTGCATGCATGCAGGCGCTATAATCACTGAGCCACCACTCCAGCCCCCAAAATGGTTTTATAAGCAGCTGAATAGAAGTCAATTAAACCCATTGAAGATTGGTCATATGGAAGAGTAGCTAAATAAATGAAGGTACATATTTTAGCGTGTTTTCTATTGCAATAACAAAATACCTGAGAATTGGTAATTTATAGAGTTTTATTTGGCTCCTGGAGGCTGGGAGAATAAAGAGCCTGGCACTAACACCCGTCTGGCATCAAGTGAGGGCCTCCTGGCTGCACCAAAACAGGACATCACAGAGCAAGCTGCTAGCTCGATTCTCTCTTCCTCTACTTATAAAGCCACTAATGCCACCATGGGGACCCCACCTGCATGAGCACATCTAATCCTAATTTACCTCTTACAGGACCCATTTCCAAAGACCATTAACATAGAATCTAAGGGTCATGCTCCCAACACATCAGCTTTGGGGATGGGTGAGACACATCAAGTCAACACCACATCCGTCCCATACAACGGGAGACCATATTACTATTTTTTTTTAATGAGGCAACTTTTTCCACCTCAGCTGAAACAATCTCCCAAAGATGTAAAGCAAACAAGGCACCCTGGGGAATTATAACGAACTAACACCCCCCATGTTCCATTCAGAACCATGTAGACCATCTCTGGTGGGACCTACAGAGGGGGAAAAAAACCAGGGCCCTGGCAGGACAGGGAGGATGGTGGCTTCTTTGCTGTGTTTCATGGGTGTGACGCCCCTCTGATTGTGCTGTGGGTGTCCCCTGATGGAAGAGACGCTTCCCGTTGTCCATCCTTTGAGAGCCTTGTGAATAGTACAACATATATTATCTAATATAAATGGAATTAAAATAAAAATCTGTAAGGAAGGTAGAGTCAGATCCCATGCTTATAGTCATGACGACGGAGGCCACGCACGTTGTCTCATTCATCTGGGAAATAGTTGGTCAGCTGAGTCATGTGGGGGACACTGGGTGCACAGTGAGGGGACCAGAGCTTATTTAAGAACCGTTCCCCTGGAATGCTATGGTGGCAACAGCTCTTGCTTGCTGAGTGCTGGCTACTTCGTGCTAGGTGCCTCCGATACAGGGGAGGCTGAACGAGACCAGCTCTGAGTGAGGCCTTTTGCACCCCCAGTTTGCAGAGAGGGAACCTGAGCAGGAGAGGCCACGTGGTTCTCGTGCACTTGCTTGTGTGGCGAGGAGTAGCCGGGCCTGGATTCAAACCCAGTGGCCCAGCTGCCATGAGCTTGACAGACAGGGAAGAAGACAGATGCCACTTCTTTATTCCCAGTGGGAATACCCTCCAGGTCTCACCTGCCTAATGTGCTGCAGAGCCATCCAGAGCCCTGAGCAAATGAAAGAACAAAGTAGACCAGATTCCCGACTGCTGGCCTGGAATCTCCAGTGTGGTGGTGGAGGCCTAAAAAACAAGAACACGAACAAAAAGCTGTTTTCTAGAAGAGGAATGGTGGCAGGCAGTGGAAGTGTATCCTGCATGCCCTTCATTGACCTGAAAACCTAGGCTGACTCTTACACTCACCCACTTCCCATCACCATCAGATTTGGACTTCAGGTTTAAAATTCCTCTGTCAAAGATTGGTTTGAGGTGCTGGAGCGGTTGCTTGGTGTTAAAGCACTTGCCTGGCATGAACAAGGACCCGGGTTCAAACCCCAGCACCACATACACAATAAAGGCCAGATGAAATAAATAAATAAAATCGATTCTTTTTCTGTCTCTCCTCACCTCTATCTTTTTTAAAAAATTGGTTTCATTTGAGGATAGCCTCAAACTTTAGCCTCTGCTATTTCAAAATAAGGACTGGTTGAGTGAGGAGGCACACACCTGTAATCCCAGCTACCCAGGAGGCTCAGTCAGGAGGATCATGAATTTGAGGCCAGCCTGGGCAGCTTAGGGAGACTCTGTCTCAAGAAAAACAAACAAACAAACAACAACAATAAACCAAGGACCAGCTGCTCAGGGCTATGCCCCAGCAAACAGTAAATTGGCCTCCCTTCCACACCTGCCCGTCTTCCCACAGCCTCCGAACAGCTTCCCAGGCCCAGGCCTCCCTTCCCTCCCGCACCTCCACACTGGCAGTCCTCCCTCTGCTTGCCTCTCACAGAGCGTCCACTGTGGCCTGGCCCAGCTCTTTGGCCTTCCCTGACCAACAGCTGCCTCCCTGTGCCTCTTTCTACTTCCAGTACACTTGCTTTCTGCTGTCCCCATCACATCCAATTCCTCCCTCAGCTGATTTCCGTGCAACACCTGGGGGCTCTCCTGGCCTCTGTCCACCCAGAGCCTCCCTGCTCATTGGCCCATTGGCCAGCTCCGGGCAGCCAGGCTCACCCAGCTCTGCAGGAGGGCCTGGCACACAAACACGTGCACACACACTTGCATGCACGCACACTCTCGTACACACACAACATGCACACACACTCACACGCACACAGTGCACACATGTGAACACACACATGCGCACATGCATACGCACCCACATGCACACTCTCACACACATGTGTGCACATGCGCACACATGCACTGCACACACCCACACATGTGCACACACTCACACACGTGCACACACAACCCATGCACACACTCACACACAGGTATGCACACACATGTACACACACACACACACACACACACACACATACTCCAGACCTCCTCACCCACTGTCCCCCAGACCAGAACACTCTTCTCTTCACTAGTGGTCCTGAGCTAATCCCTCCCACCCCACCCTTCTCTTAAGGAGGGCGCAGACCACTGCTCTCCACCTCTGCGCTAACTGCTGGGGCACTGGGAACACTGCAGAAAGAAGCAAGGGGGTGGCTGTCACATGTGCTCTCAAGCAGAGAGGAATGGGGCTCAGAGGGTGTTTGGGGCCCGATCCCAAGCCCCTTCTCTTGAATCACCCTCCCTTCCTGAGTCACCAGAGAACTGACTACTGTCCAGGTACAGTCCACCCATACGTCCATATGTCCATCCCTCATCCAAAAGCAGCCTCAAGGCAGGCTCTCTGGACTCTAAGCCTGGGTCTATGCTCAGGAGGGATCCTCAGCCTCTCCAGGCCTTTATAAACCTGGGTCTACGCTCAGGCGGGGATAGTCAGTCTCCCCACCAGGCCTCCCTAAGCCTGGGTCTGCTCTCAGGCGGGATCCTCAGCCTCCCCAGGCTTCTCAGCCTGGGTCTACACTCAGGTGGGATCCTCAACCTCTCCAAGTGGGACCAGTAATGGTCCGTGGCTCATTGAGTTATGGTCAGGACTACTAGTCCCGGACACTTCCCAGCCTGGCACCCAGCTTAGTGCTGTGGCAGCTTTGCCTGTGTTCATCTCTCCGTGCACAGCACACTGGAGACACGGTGGGGATTGAGGCAGTCACAGCCCATCTCCTAGGGGTTTATTAGGCCAGGAGACAGACAAACACACAATTACCACTGCATGTGTCCCCAAGAAAGACAGGAAAGCAAATGGTTCACTTCAACACTGTGCACCGTGCTCCTGGGCCATGTGGACCAGGGGTAGAGGAGAAGCGGCTGAGTTTGTGAGGAGGAGTAGGGGGCTGGGGAGCGAGAGTGGAGGCCCTCTGGGAGCAGGGGCAGCCGAGCAGTTGGCAGGGAGGTGTGTGGAGGGGATGGCTTTGCTGCTGGAGCACGTGACACAGGTAGGAGGTGGCAGGAGGAGTGGCTGGGAGGGTGAGCACGGTCAGCTCAGCAGGGGTCATGAGAGATGGGCATCTGCGGTGTCCCTCCTAGATAGGAGGCTGCCAGGGGACAGCCTGCCTTAGCCCTGGGTGTGTCCTGCAAGACCAGGCTAGCTGGGGCAGCTGAAGCTGTTCTTTTGAAGCAGGGACAAGGGCACACACACTCACATGCACACACACCCATATGTACACACACATGCATGCACAGACACATGCACATGCATGCACACATGTGTGTGCACACATATGCACACACATGCACATGCACACACACACATATGCACTTACCCTTATGCATGCAGGTGCACATAATGCTCACGCACACACACAGTGCACATATGCACAGGTGCACACACATGGATGCACACACGTACCCATACACAAGCACAGGCACGTACACGCATACACGCACACACATGAAGATTGTCCTTGTTTCCGATCAGTTCTGCTAAGGCAGGACTTTTTAAAAATCTCTTATTCGTTGCTGTATCTTCAGCATCCACCACAGTTCCTGGCACATAGAAACCATCCACTTCATGTCCCCTGTTGGGGGAATGGACAGGGTAGGTGGTGAGCACAAAGGCCCTGAGATGAGACCGCCACGGAGGCAGGAGGACACCTGCAAGGCTCAGAGGCCGAGGGCGGCAGGTGTCTCAGGGAGGAGTTCGTGGTTCATGGAGGCAAAGGCAGAGACATCACCACAAGCCCACGTTGCCATGATGGAGACACCACAGCCCTGTCAGCTGACAAGCGCAGGGGTCACCTTATACTTGTATGGGATTGTATTTGGGACCTTGAAGGGCACAAAAGAAAAAAATGAGGACACTGTCCATTTTCTTGAAGCTGATAGTCTAGCCCAGAAGAGCACATTATTCACAAGGACAGTGCACGGTGTTCCAAAGCTCCATCTCTGGTCTCGGTGGTTGTCCCCTGGATCACCTCTCCAGAGTCCTCCAACCTGATAGTGGAAGAACAGAGTGAGGAGGTGTACTGTCCTCATCTCTGCGCGTTAATTTCTGCGGTGGGAGTTGCTCAGCGTCTGCCAAGAGAGTTGCTGGTGGTAGCCTAAATACAACTGCAAATTTGCAAGATAAATCTTGCTGTAAGGAAGGAGGCATCCTAGCTGTACAAACATTTCATTAAAAAGTGTCATTACAATCACAGAGACAAAAGACTGGGGAAACGTAGGCAGGCTTAATTAGTATTTGTTTGTTGAATAGGTCAGAGACAAGTGGTCCCAGGACATAAAGGGTTGTTAACAAATGTCTATTTCCAATCAAGACAAACATTCTCCTGCCCGTTCACAAACAATTCAGTCCTAGCACTCCGGAGCAGCAGAGAGAGGCAGGAACTCCTGTGGGGGGACAGGGGACAGGAAGCTGCAGTGGCCCAAAGCAAGGTTCAGAGCCCAAGTGTCATGAGGAAGACATCCCAGGAGAGAAGCTCTGGCCTGAGGTGGCACGTCCTGATGAGGGTGGAAAGTGTCTCTTCATGTATGGGTGATGTTGTGCTGGAATAAAGCATTTGAAATTAAAATTTTCTGGATGTAAATCATGGTGAGGATACGTTCACTTTAAATGTTTAGTTTCAAGATGTAGATGTGAAAAGAAACACCAGACTGCAGGTCTTAACTGGAATGGCAAAAGTGCTGGGATCGCAGGGTTTCTGTCCCAGCCCCACGGGAGCCTCTCTCAGGGAAGGGATATTGTGTGTGTGCTGCCATGGCAAACCTTCACTTTATGACTCTGAAAGCCTGGCAGCTGCTCTGCCTGCCCAGCCCGACTGTGAGTGTCCATTCTTAGAGTTATAGAATATTTGAGAGTCTCGTTCTTCAAAGCCAAGCTGCATTTAGTTATGCAGCCAAGTAAAGCAACCCAACCAGGTGGCAAAACTCCAGGCTGTGACTGCCGTGGGCAGCAAAGGCCAGCGGTCTGTCTCATTGCTGGCTTGGCCTGTGAGACGAGGGCACATGTGTTTGCTTATTTAATACAGAGTTTCTGACAAGCCAAATTCCCGTAACCACAAAATATGACCCAGGAGTCCATAGGGCAGATGCTGCCAGCAGTAAATACTGTCACATGGTCCCCTGGGTTAAGTCCTGGGATAAACCTAGAGGTTGTTTTAATGACATCTAGTCAGCCTCACACTTCTCGGTGACCTACAGGCCTACTTCAAGGTCACCATGAGCAGCACGCCCTGATTGGAGGGGCTGGAGGTTCTGTGCACCCCAGCTTCTGGAAAAAGACTTCACCTGGAAATATTGCCAGCTTCCACAGAAGACAATGCCAAATTAATCAGCAAGGTAATGCTCTCGGTTTTCAGGCTTCAATTTTTTTTCCAGGTGAAATGTCACACATGCCAGGAGAGACATTTCCTTAGAACCTTCCAGTTCTATGCTTTTCTTAATCTGCTATTATTATATTATTATAATATATTAATCAATTATAATAATATATATTAAGCAATTATTTATTAGTTGATGATATTATTGCTGATTTTCTTTTTTAAAGAAACTTCCTGGGGTTGGAGTGGTGGCTCAGTGGTTATGGCGCTTGCCGGGCATATGCAAGGACCTGAGTTCAAACCCCAGCACGTCATACACAACAAAGTCTCGGAGCAATGAAAGCCACATGAAAAACTAAAATAAATAAAATTGATTCTCTCTCTCTCACTATCCCTCTCTCTTTAAAAAAAACTTCCTTTTTTAGGGGGGGTGTGTGTATTTTTTAAATTGAGAGTAAAATTGATTTCAATGGGTCAGTGATTGGTCTCATATATTAGTCCAGAATTGTATTTGCCCTGCTCTGAAAACTATGCTACATGTGTGGAAACAAATTATATATACACAAAATAAAAAATTGAGCTCCATTACAGAAGCAGATACTATGGGACAGACATAATGCTGTATGCCCTTAACCTTCACCCTCTCATGCTCAGCCTAGTTCAAGACAGACCGAAAGGGTGACTATGTACGGGTAACATTTCAGAAGGCATAATAAATCCTAATAAAAACAAGCTTGCCCTGATCAGGTTCGTTAACACACGCCACACCAGCCTTGCAGAGATGTTGGGTAAGTGCTACGGGAGGGCTCCAGCTATTGTTTCAAAAGGGCTGTCAGTCCTGTAAATCTGCATCCACAGATAGTGGCGCCGGGGCCTCACTCTGGACTGCCTGAGGTTTCACTCGCTGAAAGCAGCACTCAAGCAGGATTATGCTACCTCACCCTCTTTACCACCTGGGATCTTCTGAGATTTCGTTTTATGGGTGATCTTGAGCACCAAATGTTCAGGACTCAGTCAGCGCCTGCCCCATAAATTCTTTATTGCCTATTGCATTAAAAGTGACAGCTCCATATCCAGGCAGGATGGGGACTGTGTGTTTCCCACTGTAGGCACAGGAAGCCTGGCAGAGTAAGTTTGAAGGTCACCACTGGCCAAGTTGATTGCTGTGCTGAGCAAAAGCAAAATTTCTTAAGCGAGTTCCCTGAGATGACTGAGAGGAAAAGGTCCGAGGTGCCCAGGGAAGGAAGATGCACGCTCAGGGAGCTTGGACAGTCCCAGAGAGACGGTGAGAAGCCTCCAGAGCCTCCCACAGGGCCGCTTTCCCTATGCACAGCTGGCAGCAGGAGGAGCAGAGTCCCTGGGCTCGCCCTGGTGCGTTTCCATGGCAATGCTGGCAGCCCGTGCTGGGAGGTGCGCTCCATCTATTCCTATGGCTGCTATCACCATGCCACCTACTTGCTCTGAAAAACAGCTAAAAACGGAACATGAAGAAGAGGGGGACAGTCGCCTCTCTGCAGTCACCTTCTGCAGTGCTTCTCACACCTTGTGGTTGCTCACAGAGGCCTTGTCCATCCTGAGGGTCAGCGACCTTAAAATATAAGACGTTTACTATTTACATCAGCATCACTGAGAGTGATGGGGCTTAGGTCCCAGAAAATTCCCGCTTGATTTGTTGCAGATAGACATTCATCAAGGGAACCACATAAGAAGTGGCTTGTTCAGGGCCCTGTGTTAGGTATTTTGGGGACAGGGAAGAAATAGGGAGTGAAGGACAGGGTCTGTGACGTCTATGTGTACAGATGACTCAAGAAAGGACCTGTGTTTATTCCAACAATGAGGATCATAAGCTTTCCTGGGAACACACTGAAAATTCTCTCCAGAGAGATTCACAAGGCCAAATCACATCCCTAAAAGGTTTCCTTAAATCATCAATGAAGCTTCCCAGCAAAGCACTTAGACCCTCCACAGTCAGACAGAACTTGACTTCAAATCCAGACCTTGGCACTTGCTAGCCACACGCGATCAGAAGGGACAAGAGTGCACACTTCAAGGGGACACATTGCTGCCTGGTTTTCTCATCTATAAAACAGGGGGAATGGGGCTGGAACAGTGGCTTTGCAGTTACGGTGCTTGCCTGGCATGTGCAAGTACATGGGTTCAAACCCCAGCACCACGTGCACAACAAAGTATTGGAGCAACGAGAGCCACATGAAAAACTCAATAAAATTGATTCTTTCTCTCTCTCTCTCATTGTCCCTCTCTTAAAAAAAAGGGGAGGGGGAGGAGAGCAACTGTCTTGAAGTGTCTGTGTGGTGGCATCAGGAGAGAATACACATAGAGCACCTGGGGTATCCAAATGCTTCCTCCCTGCTGGAGATGGGGCTGTGATGAGGAGGACAGCAATGACAGTTGGGCCAGAAGGAAGCTCAGTGGCTGCATACCATGTTCTCCCAGGCCTGGCTTCTGTCCTCAGGCCTGGGGTGGCAGGCATAAACAGTGTCCCCATTCCTGAGTTGTCCCCTGCCTTCAAACTCCCACTCAGACACCAGTCTGAGGTGGTTGAGGACAAGCTCATTCTTTGAAGCAGGGGACATTAGCCCCTGGGCACTTGATGTGACACACAAGACAAAGAAATCCTGATGTCCTGGGGAAAATTGCAATATGGTGACCGGCTTGTGGACTTCAGCTCATGCCCGGTCTTGGCCACTTAACAACTGTGGCTCTGGACAAGTCACTTAACTTCCCTTTCTTTCCCCATGACATGGGGGTAATGGCTCCAGTCTCAGAGGGTGGTTGGAGCTTTAAAAGGGAAACTGTAATGAGAACCCCAGCCCAGAGTCGGCACACACAGGGCTCCCAGCAACCGTGGACGCCCTTCTCTTTGAATCCCCACAACAAGTTGTTTAAGGCAGAGTCAATGCTCACTTAATGAATAAAAGATCAGCCTCTATAATACGAGGAAACAGGCCCATTTCCGGAATGTGCAAGTAATGCTGGGAATTGCTACACGAAACTCCCAGGTCACACCAAGCCAGAGGTCCAGGGCCAGCCTGGCTCTCCAGTGCCCCCAGACCCACTCACAGGCTCCATTGCTCACAACTCACTCTCAAGAACAAAGAATGTTCTGCGCCAGTCAAACCGTCCGTGGGCTGCTCTCATATACGACTCATTCCTTCCTGCGTTTTTATAAAAGCACCTTTCTCGTTCTGATCATCATGGCAAACTCCCTGCCTAACTGTGCTCACAAGAACTCCCATTTCCACACAGGGACCATGTGCTCCCAAGGAACTGGACCCTGCTCAAAGAGAGCAGGTGACCTCAACTAAGCCACTTAGTGGATTCCACAGCCCTGCGTGCGGGGACTGCTGGACATGATCGAAGGTGGTCCAATCAGAATGACTCTCAGGGTTCTTCCCAATAATGGGCTGTGGATGTGTGCCCTGGGCTGGTCCAGCCATTTCCCCACGGTAAACAAAGCAGTGCATAAGGCTGGCATGCAGATGGGCACCGGCTGAGAGAACTACAGCCAGAGCCAGGATAGCCCTGTGAATGCCTAGAGAGGACTGCATCCCAAACTCACCCTCCCCTGGGTTTTCTGAGCTATGAGAATCAACACATTCCATTTATGTTTAGCTGATTTGAGTCGGCTTCTCTGTAAGGTCAGGATGAAAGCAGCTGGAACCCTGCTTCCTGTGTGCAGGGCTGGGGTCCTCACCACATTAAAGCTCAGTCCCCATGTGGTTTGTAACCGGTCCACTTCATGCTTTGAGTATGGTCCTTGCTGTCCCCCCCACTAGTGACTTACTTCGAAACTGGTGTGGTTTTCTTCCTCTTCCTCTTCTCCCCTCCATAACAGCAGGGGAAGCAAGATTAACATTTGTCCCATCCTAGGCAGAGCTATCATGTCCTGAGCACAAGAATGAAGAAATGCAGACCTGGAAACTGGTGCTGAGGGTTTTGAGGACTGAACACTCAGGGACACCATTTGGATGTGAATTATGTCTCCTGATAGGTCCCTCCAATCCTAGTCCCTGCATTTCTCTTTAAAATACCCTTTGGCCACACTCTCCACCTCCTGCCATTAGAATAGAAGCTTTTAAGATCTTAATCCACTGTTCTTCTCATTTGCTAGCAAATCAATAAAACTTCTCAGTCTTTTGTCTCAAAATCTTGACCTCATTATTTGGATCAGTACCAGGGATAAGGACCAGGCTTTCAGGATCAAGCCTTTTTTTTTTTTTTTTTTTTTTTTAGAGAGAGAGGAAGAATCAATTTTATTTAGCTTTTCATGCAGCTTTCGTTGCTCCAACAACGCGTATGTGTGCTGGGGTTCGAGGCTGCATCCTTGTGCATGCCAGGCAAGCACTGGATCTGCTGAGCCACCTCTCCAGCCCAGTATCAAGCTTTTGAAGGGACTTCTTTCCATTCCATCGCTTAATTCTATCTCCTCGTTTACTCTAGAACCCTAGGTGCCATTTGTCAAGTGCACCTGATCCTAAAGATGTGGAATCATCTCCTCTAAGGCCATGCACTTAGTAATTGGTATGCATTTATTATTAGTAATTTAGAACCTGGCTCTTTGAACACTTAGCCTATTGATAAGCTTGATGTTTTTATGCATTATTTCATTCCTCCAGTTGGATTATGAATTTCTTCAGCATGAGGCTGAAATTCCTCCTTTGCCATCCATGGTAGTTACTTGATAAGTGTTTGTTACTAAATGGTAGATGGAACCTCCCACAACCAGAAACACCCTGTCCCAGGGGCCTGACCTTGCTCAAAGATTTACTGAGTACTTTAAAGAGCACCAGACACCGGGCTAAGTACTTGACATATGTAATCTCTTCTTCAGAAATGGTTCATTGTATTTACATTGTGCTTGGACCCAAAGGCCAGTGGCTTTTTGCCAAGGCCTACAAATGGAACCTGTGGGGATTGGAAGAGGGGAGTTTGTAGGAGGAACAAAGGCAGAGAGCAGCATGTGTCCTGGCGGAAAGGCAAGTCCTCTGGGGTTCTTGGCTCTATCTCCTATTATGTGGTAGTTTGGGAAAAGATTCTTTGTGTATTTGTGTCTCACTTTTGTCAAGTGAAGATATAATCTGAGCACCTCCCCGAGTTGTGGGGAGATTAAATCATGTTAGTCAAACAGCCCAGAACAGTGCCTGGCAAGTCTCTCTTTTCCTCCCCTGTATTTCTCCTTTCCTGAGCACAGATCAGAGACAGGCCCGCACAGGTATGTGTTCCCCCTGCTCTGCGGATGACGGCCAACCCTTTCCAGGAGCCAAAGTAAGATGCGGAGGTTCAAGAAAACACTGGCCCCCAGCTGGGGAGAAGTTTCCATCCCATTCCTGGCCAAACATAGATTTGCTTCTAGAAAGCCAGAGCATGCCAAGAAACGGTTGTACACCAGAGCACTTTGTTTCATTATGAACTCACGGTGTTTAGATTATAACTTAAACCTTTTTCTTTTTTGTCTCTGCTCAGCAAGCCATGAGCATGTCTGGATGTGGTAGCCTGAGCAGTAAGTCTCACTTATTTTAAAAGGGGAAAGGGATTTTCCACGGGTTCAGCGTGTATTTTTGATTAAGATATGAAATTGTTCCTCAGAACAGCTGACTCTCCACTAGATTCTGGGTGCTATCACGTCTCCAGTACGCATTTGCTCAGGGATGTGTCAGAAAGAGAGGCTTGATCTGACTGCACTGCACTTCTCTGGGGCTCTGGGGTTGTGGGTAGGGAGGCCCAAGGGACAGGAAGAGATAAGGCATCTTTACATTTTATCTCCTTCTTCTAATCACCTCTGTACTTGAAGAAGGAGGGTAAGCCCAGCATCTTCTTCTATCCCAGAGCGAGGCTTCTGTTGCTGATGAGTTTCATCTTCTGCGGGAAGCAGCTTGCTTTCTCTTTAGGAGAGGCCGTGTCCTCAAAGTGTGGCTCTCCAGGACACCTGCTACAAAAGAAGGCCGGAGTACTTGTTTAAAATGCTCATTTCTGGCTCCATACTGAATCAGATGTACAAATTATTGGGAATCGTGGGTAGCACTTAAGAATGCACGTTTAAATCATATATGGTGGTGCCTGAGTATAATCCCAGCTACTCAGGAGGCTAAGGCAGGAGGATCATGAATTCAAGGCCAGCTGGCAACTTAGAGAGACTCTGTCTCAAAATAAAATAACATGGTCTGGAGAGGTAGTCGTGATACAGCACTCATCAAACATGTGTGAGACCCTGAGCTCAACCCTCAGAAGTACAAAAAAACTAAAACCAAACCGCACCAAATAAATACTACAAGTTTAGGTAAGTGTGGACTGAACTCCAAGCTCCAGTTCTGCTTCTTTCATTTGTGGACCTTGGACAAGTTATTTATTCTCTCAGTTTTGTCACCTGTGCAAAGAGAATGCTGAGCAGTCGAAGGATGTGGAGCATGCGTGGTTGTTAAAATGTTCAGCCGTGTGGAGAATCCTCAAAAAACTAGGGAGGAGCCCACCATACGATCCTGCTATTCCTCTCCTGGGTATTTTTCCAGGGGATTTAGAATCAGCACATCACAGGGACACAGCCAAATTGTTGTTCATAGCAGCTCAATTTACATAGCTAAATTATGAAACCAACCCAGATGTCCCTCACTGGATGAATGGATCCAAAAACTGTGGTACATATATACCATGGAGTTCTACTCAGCAATTAGAAACAATGATGTTGCAGCCTTTGAAGGTAAATGGATGGCTATGGAAGAAATCATGCTGAGTGAAATCAGCATAACCCAGAGAACCAAGGGTCGAATGTCTTCACTCATCTGTGGAGGCTGGAGCTAGACCCTGGCCATTGAGAAAGGAGGTCTCGTATCATGTTTTAAATCCGGATAAGGTGTAATGACACACAGCCTGAGGCATTCGTAGAGTTGTATTGGGAGGTGGGGGAGGGATAAGGGTGGGTAATTGAGGGGAGCTCTTGGGGTTAAATCTAATTTTCAGAATTTATATATATTATATTATTTCATTAGAAGCTTGTTTGATTGTTCAACCAATAATTTTCTTAATAAAAAATATTCATCTGAGCTTGGCACATAGTAAATGTTCAATGTACAGGGGAGAAGAAAATTTCCCCTGCTCTAAAGGTTCAGGAAAGCAGGAGAAAACAGACAGATAAGCAGGAGAAAAGATACATAAACTTATGAGGGGAGTCCCCAAAAATAAGAGACCTAAATAAAGGTCCAATGATCAAATAGTACAAATGTTCTAAGCTACAAAAAGGAAAAGGAGCTTGGAGCTTCTGTAGCAGGTGGCAATGCTACTGGAGAGCGAAAGGAGGAAACGTGATAGACAAATGTTGTCTGGTTGGGGATAAGGTCTCTCTTAAGTGACAGGCAGCCCCCAGAAGAGTAGGTGCCAGCCAGTGACAAAGACGGGCATTCACTTCAGTCTTCTCCTGGGACACAGTTAACGAGATTGCTGGGTAGGAATCACAATTGGGTTCTTTTTGGAGGATCTACCTTTAGGCAGAAAGGGAACTTCAGAGAAAGCTTCCCTTTGCACACTGGGGGCGAAGGGCAAGAGACAGTGGTAGGGAATAGACGGAGGTGAGCAGTGGGAACATAAATTTAGGATGATTCTATAAACCGGGCCTACTGTGCTGACTCCTACAAGTTTTTTTTTTTTGTACCAGGGATTGAATCCAGAGGTGCTTAACCACTGAGCAACATCCTCAGTTCTTTTAATTTTTTTACTTTAAGACAGGGTTTTGCTAATTTGCTTAGGGCCTCACTTAATTGCTATGGTGGGCCTCAAACTTGCAATCCTCCTGTTTTAGCCTCTGGAGTTTCTTGGATTACAGGCATGTACCAGCATGCCCAGCATACAAGCTTTCTTTTAAAAACACATTTATCAGGGCTGGAATGGTGGATCAGTGGCTGGAGCACTTGCCTGGCAAGCACGAAGACCCAGGTTCAAACCCCAGCAGCATATACAAGTCTACATGTTGGAGAAACAAAGGCCAGACGAAAAACAAAGAAAATCTATTCTCTCTCACTCTCTCCCTCTCTCTTTAAACACACACACACACACACACACACACACACACACACACACACACCTGAGGTCAACAGATGTATTACATTCCTTAGCAAACAATATGCTATCTGCAGGGTAAATGCAGTCACCAAAGTCTCCTCCCTACTGATAAGAAGAACACAAGTTCCCTGAGGAGGGGACTTTTGTGACCTTTACACAGACCACATTCCAGGACTCAGGGAGTCAGGATAATTAAAAGTAAAGCCTCCCTAATCACAAAATCTGTAAGAACAAGTTCCAATTAGACCTGGCTGGCATGAGCCACAGTGACCCAGAGTTGCCTTGGATCCTTAGCACGTGATGACATGCTAAGTAAATATTAGTAAAATATCCTGTCCATGGGGGAAGACCATCGGCAGTGGTCAAAAGTCAAGAGCTGAACATGAGTGGGACCCTGTGGAAGCTTCCCTGGGACCCCAATAAAACAAGAGGCCAGGAGGGGCACACCACTCCTCTCTGAGAGGATCCCCTCTCTTTCCCTATTCCTTCTAATGAACGAAGGCCTGCTACTGTGTGCGACACATCTGAAATCTTCCCAGCATGGTCGCAAAAGCAGGTCACTAGGATCACAACAGCTGCATTGGCTCCACAGCGGGCCCTTGCTCCAAAACAAGAGGGTCACAGGAGTAGGTCAACGAGAGCTTGGCTCTTTAGTTCAAAGCACTCAGCCTACCAGAGTGACTACTTTGGTGGTATCATTTTCTGAGCTCCAATAAATACATGATAACTTCTCTTTATATATTACACCTACTCTCAAAAATCTTAGGACCCTGGTGCTGGAGTGGTGGCTGGGTGGTTACAGCACTTGCCTTACTTATGCGAGGACATGGGTTCGAACCCCAGCACCATGTACACAAGGAAGTGTGGGAGCAATGAAAGCCACATGAAAAACTCAATAAAATCGATTCTCTCTCTTTAAAAAAAAAAATCTTAAGACCCTAGAAGATGTATTTGATAAACACTAAGATCCAGCACTAAGATCCTTCCTAGTACTATCTACGGGTACAGGTTTTGACAAGTTTACAGACCGGCAACCAGAGCTGAAGGTTTCATGAGCTACATGGATTCTACCGGGATTCATAGCTGATCCTCAACAGTCGGCCAGCCAGGAGAGGGCAGCAAGAGAGAGCCAGAGGCTGGCAGTAGCTAATCTCAGCACAAGGCCCAGGTGCTGCGGGCGATTGCTGCAGTGTGTCCGGATGGTTACCCAGTTCAAAAGACACCAAACCTTATGGGAGAGGTGTATGCTCATCTACCAAACCCAAAGAATGGGCGTGGAGGTAAGAGGTAGCACAAACAAAACAAGCAAAACAAAAAGCTAGAGGCTGGAGGGTGGCTCAAGCTCTAGAGCGCTTGCCTGGCATGTGCAAGGACCTGGGTTCGAACCCCAGCACCGCATACACAACTAAG